>JABYPW010000832.1:0-20271 GCA_016880775.1 Phymatotrichopsis omnivora
ACAAAAAAAAAAAAAAAAAAAAAAAAAAAAAAAAAATCTAGAACATGGTCACCACAGACACCAGACGCAAAACCTAGAACTCGTCCCCTATCGTTATAAAAGTAAGAAAGACTAATAATAATAAATAGAGAAAATCTCGCGCACCCCTTCCATCATTCCGTTCGCAAGGACCATGAACAAAATTCAGAGAAAATGCCAGAACAACAAAGACTAAGAAAACTGGCAGATACCCGAAAATCCAGAACATTCTATCACTGTCAAGCCGACCCGAAATACTTCATTCCCGACCGTTTCTCATCACCGTACCCGCACCCATCATACATATCCACCTTGCCCCGAAGTAACAAACAATGAAATGCGAACGACATCCCTTAGACCCGCTCAGCTTCCGCCTACCCCTGCCTAAACTGGCTATACGCAACACAAATAACCCGATGAAGCAATTGACTCCGCCATTAAAGGTGCATAACGGATTCTTCAGATTACTCTCAACAAACAAAAACGAGAAACACGGACGTGCAGGAAACAAAAACAAAACACAAAATTTCTCGCATGTTTATTTCCAATACTGTTCACAAACAGTGATAACACCCCTCAAAGCTGTTTCTTCCTTGCACTGGTGCTCGTCCAACAGCAAGGCCTCCCTCCAGAGCTGTTTCTTCCTTGCGCAGTTGTTTGATGAAGCGTAATTTCTAGAAGTGAAATTTTTCTATTCTAGCAATGGAAATGCATTAGGCTGATGAAAAAGAAACAGAGGTAGCGAACCCGGGGAGTCACTATATATACATACGACTGCGAAAAAACACGAGTGACATGTCATGATGCGTAAAAGCGCGAATCAAAAAAAGGAAACGGAAACAAATAATCCGACGAAGTAATTGACTTCACCGCTCAACGCGCATATCCAAATACGCAACTTACTCCTACTAAATAAACCAAAGGAACGTAAACGCAAAAAACGAAAGTAAAATCCAAAATCCCGGCCCGCGCATGTTCATTTCCAACATTGTTTACCAATAGCGAGACTCCCTGCCTCCCCGTTCCACCTCTCTCACCGGTGAGACCTTTTCATTTTTACTGCTATTGATTAACAGGGACACCGCTTCCGAGAGCTGCTTTTCCGTTCTGCGGCTCTCCTCTGTCCAAGTTGTAATTCTGACTCCAAGATATCCTGGATCCTCTGCCGAGCCCTCCCACTTCCCAAGCAAGAAATTTTTTCCCTGCGACGATCTTGTCTTTTCGCCGTCACCATTCTTCGCCCATTATTCCCCTCGTCCCCCCATATTTTTTTTTAACTTCTCCCACTTTTCTCCCCCTCCTGCACCTGAGTGGTAGCTCCGTCCTTACGACTCTCTAGGACAGTTTAGAATCCAGAGTGTTTCTCGATGGAAAAATTACCACTTAGAAAATATTGAGGACCTAGCAGTGCATCACTCCCCACCGCCACCTTCATTTCACTGGAACGATGATCGGTTGACAGCCTATGCAGTCGGGTGAGGGCGTTTCTCGCATGCCTGCTCTGTGCTGGCGGTGTTGGGCATATCCTTCGCTGGCGTCCATGATGACTCCTAGGTACCTTAGTCGGTTTTTGGGTTCGACGTTCGTTCCTAGGACGTTCAAGCTGGGACCTTCCTGGCTTCCGATGTGGACGTATTGGAGTTCAGTTTTGCCCTCCAATAGTGATAGTTTTCTTTTCCCCAGTCTCTCTCGTAGGGGCCTATCGCAAAAATCTTTCAGCCTTCACACATTCTCCTCGAAGTTTTCTCCAGCTACTAGAATACATAAGTCATCAATGTAAATGAATGTGCTCACTTCCCCTGCCCTGCTGTCTTCTGTTAACAGTGCAACATAGATGTTGAAGAGTAGGGGGGAGATTGGGGATCCCTGCAGGACACCTGTTCAGACTTTCTTAAAACTAGTTAGGGTTCCTTTGTCCATGAAGGCCAGCTTTCTGTTTGTTAGGAAGGACTTTACCCACTCAGTGATATACTTTGGTGTACGATGTTCTTCTAGGATGTCGATTAGGATGTTGCAATTGACCCTGTCAAATCCTTTTTCAATGTCAACCAGGAGAAGGGTGACCTTCTTCCCCCAGTTCCTTTCGATGCTGATCTGGTGCTTGACTGTGTTTATAGTATCTATTGTGGATCTTCCTAGTAGGGCGGTGTACTAGTTTAGGTTGATCATTCTGTTGTCAATCGCTATCTGTGCTAGTCTATTGGCAAGAAGAAAGAAATGATATATATTTCCCTAACAGCTATCTAAGGCACTACAGTAGGGTGTTTACACTTAACTAAAAGCAGAGACATAACCATAACCATAGCCCTCCCCCCTTAAAACTGGAAAGAAATCCTCTACCTCCTCATACTGAAAAAGAAAAATGCCAACAACTAGATACAAAAGCTGACTAGGGGAAAATAATCGCTAGGCATACCTTAAAACAATGAAAGAAAAACCACATATATACACTACATAACTGAGTGTAAAATAAAAGAGAAGACACAAAGAGAAAGGCACAAACTCCTCCACACTTTACCAAAGTACAAAGAAACAAGTTCTATCGTAGTAAAAAGAAAAACAAAGTAAAACAAGAGACTAGACTCCTCCCATAGTGGTAGATGCATCATTTCTATTAGCCTCAGCAAGTTTAGCCTAGATTATGGTCATGCAGATTAGATCATTCACTTTGTGGGGGCCAGTGCAGTTTGCACATCATAGTATAGTATTCTTATAAGCAAAGCCCTTAGGTTGTTTGTAGTTGGTACCACCACAAGTGTGCTTAGAGATTGTGTAAGGACCTGCATAGAGATGGCAGTATAGGGGTGACTGACAGTTTTAGACAGAGTGTATAAACTTGGAACAATGGTAGCATTAGGTGTCAGAGCTGCAAGGAATGTACTTCATAGTGCAATTGTTATAGATGACTATACTAAGAGGTCTACCAAGGTACTAGGACATGTGAAAATCAACTATAATGTATGTCAGAACCCGTGATCACTCTATGAGCCATGGAACCATGTGATGAGTGTTGTCACCACTGAGCTCTGACTAAGTGAGATGAGGTATTAACAACACGATATACATGAGATTGGACATATGCAATTGATGACAGGACTCATCACCCTGATCTCATAGTGATATGCTGATCGGTCATATCATGAGGGGACAGGACTTAAGGAGAGACTCTTCTCTGAAAAGTCCTGAATAATCATACTAAACCTTTCTTCAATTCTCCAATTGTAAACTGATCTCCTTATAGGGAATCGTGAAAGAATAAGGGAATCATAATAGAATTTTTCTATAGGGTTTATTTTATTTGTAAAGTTTCTCTGTAGTTACTTTGTCAGAATTGGGTATTTAAGAAGGAGTGGATAAGCGATGTATTTTGTACTGTATGAAGGGTTACCCTGACAGCGCTTAGCGATGTATTGCTCCCTCTCTTAGTTAGGCCATTTGATTAAGTTTGCAAATAGTGCCTCCCGCTAGAGAGTGTGACCGAAGGAAAAGAGTTTTGAGCGATGTATTTTGTTTCTTCTTCTCTCTCTAGCTGTCATATCAAGTCTTGTACCATCTTTTAGCCTTAAGAATATATTTTGCTATCTCTTCGATAAAATTCTCTATCTTCTCTTAACTCCTCAATAAAGGTAGAAAACACAAGTGGTTATAACCTTGCCAGTTGAGATATCTGAGTTCACTTAGTAATACCATCTTATGAAGCTTCTTGTGCCTATATCTGTGTCTACATCCTCAATGAGTCTCCTGTCACACTATATTCTTAATGAGATGGCTTCTCAAGATATTGAAATGACTGAAACAGTCTATGCCTTGACAATGGTTATGGGAAATAGTTTCACCAGGCCTTCTTAGCCTTGTCAAGCCACACACTCATCCACTTCTTCTGCAGGGACCTATGAGATTACCTTGTTACCAGAGGAACTCCAATATATCACAACCTATCAAGAAGCGATCCTTAGGGAGTACAATAAGACCCTCCAGGGCATTGTTGATGGAAGGGAATTCTTAGGTAAAACTGTTTTTAAAGTAGCAAAAGATGATCTTGATGCTACTTTCCTGAAGCAAAGGAATGATGTTGCCACTATTCTCTACTCCATGCTCAAGGTCTATTAGGAGACTAAGCGAAAGCTCCCATCTATGATAGTAGCCTTCCCCCCTACTATCACTACTAATCTACTCCAAGCAATTAAGCAGAGTTAAAAGGAATAAAGTTATTTGATAATTCAGATCATAGAAACCAAGGCAGCCTACAGCATGAAGGTACACCAGCTAGAAATGGATCTTTTCAACACCCAGCAATGGTTGACTAAAGCCAAATAAAGGAGGTTTGAGATAGATGACTAAGCCTCCTAAATCCTTGCCCTTTAGGCAGAAATTGACCTGCTCACATGGAATATCAAGATCAAAAGGGACATTATGCTCCTCCTGTAAAACTAGCTAGCAAAGGTGCAAGAAGACATCCTTTACTTAGAAGCCTAGAGGGAAGCCTCTACCTCCTCCTCAACTAGAAAGGAGGGAGGAAGTAAAGACTCTGGAAGAGAAAATTTCTGACTTGAAAGTAGATTTAGAGGAGTGGAAGGAGAAGTACAGGCAGATGAAGAAGCCTTTATCAAACCTTCCTCCATAGAGAAGTGTCTTACCTATCACTTCCCTAACTGATATGAATCTGTTCCATTATTCCTTACCCAATATCCAGGGGTCTACCACATATAGGGGGTGCCCTGAACTAGTTGACATTGACTCCTTTGTACCTTATAGGCCCTCACCTGAGCCTACTCTGGCACTACAACTGCAAGGAGTCACAGCCAATAATGTTAAGGCCATTATGTCTCAAGTCCTTGCCAGGAAAATGCCTACTCCTTAGGGACCACCAGCAGTCCCACCTATTCCTCCTACCTCTTAGTCTTACTACTCTAGTGTCCTACCACCACCAGTACCTAGCCCCTTTAAAGGGCCCAAGCTAAGTAACCTGACCAAGTTTGGTGGAAAGCTAGAAGAAATCGATAAGTTCCTGATGCAATGCGAAACATACTTCAATCAGCAGGCCTACACCTTCCCACATAACTGGGTTAAGGTGAAGTTCACATCAACCTTCTTCACAGGCTAAGCAATGGCTTGGTGGGAATCCTGACATGTAATATAGATATATCCAATGGTAATCTGATCTGACTTTAAGGAAGCCTTGAAGACTCAGTTTGGTTAGTACCTCTTGAAACCTGTAGCCCTTTAAGAGATAGTAAATACCAAGTAAACTAGGGGGGGCCTGGAGTATGTCAGCAGGATGAGAACCTTGAACTAAATTGTGATCCATCCTCCTGAAATCTTCATCGAATGGCTAGCTAGGCACCTCAAAAAGGACATAAGGCAAGCTATAGCACTATAGGGTGAGGATCTTACCCCTTCCCAATAGGAGGCTAAGCTCATCCAGGTTGAGCTAGTTATGGAAGATGCTGATGCTGCTGCTACTGAGGCCCTGAAAGGCTAACTGTCTAGCTCCAAGCCTAACTAGCTCTCCCATCAGAAACCTAACCAGAAGTAGAAGTATCTGTCCAGCAACAACTAGAAGACTGAGCTTCCCTATGTTACTGGAAAGGAGTTGGAATAGGCTAAGAAAAATTCAGCTTGTCAGAAGTGCCTATAGACCTTGCACAAAATAGAGCAATGATTTGCAAAGGGTAAGAGCACTATTCCCTAGCTGAACATGAAAAGGGCAACTAAGTAAAAGGGTACTCCAGACCCAGAAGACAATGAGAGTTTTTGGGCCTCAAAGAAGAGCAAGAGCAAGAAATAGGCAAGTCAGGTAGTAGACCTTCCTGACTCATGGAAAGAGGGGGATGATATCCCTATGATTTGAAATTATTGTACAAAATTTCCTTTATCTCTAAAAAGTTTTGAAGTTTTTGCATGTTCCTTTTTTTTCCTTATCAAAAGAATTGTTTGCTTTGCTTTGCCTTGCTTTCTCAAGTTTTGATTTTCCTATTAGGAACTGGTATTCTATGGTGATAAACCATGGTTCTTGGTGGGAGGGCTACCAGTATAGAGAAATGTATTTCTCGTTAATGATACCAATCCTGTTTGTCTGAGGATGGCCTGAAGGCTGAAACGTACTGGTTATGTAACAAACTACCATTTACTGTTAGCATTCTTCTCTACCTTCCTATACCCTGCAAACCTGCACCTTTTATAAAGGACAACTCCTTCAGCGATACGACTAATCCTCAGTAGTATCGGGGTTTATGAGTAAATCAGGATGGAAGAAGATACACAACTATTTATAGGACTTCAAGAGGTGTACATAGAGTGAGGCAATGATTTGCTGAAGGTTTGTGGGAATAACTCTTTATTCATAAGGTGTATACTTAAGATACTACATGAAGAAAAAAGAAGGAAAAGATACAGGACTGTGAGACTTCTCCTTCTTTTATACCAACTGCCAAGAGTACTGCCTCCCTTCTAGAGCAGTCTCTGTAAAACCTATTCTGTCTACATGACCCTTTTCCATATATCATTCAATCTAAACACTGTTCTTATGACCTCCACAAGGCAGACAGCTAAACATGAGTAACAATATATAACTGTGTGATAATTCATGATTCATAATGTGGAATTCCAAAGAACATCACTGACAATAGGAAATATAAGGAGAATACAACAAGTAGGAAAGTACATGACCACAGTTCATTACACTTTTCAAGCACTCCATTTGTTTGTCATATAGTGGGCTCTGGCTATGAGCTTCCTAGGAGAGATTATGGAATGTATCCACTATATCTGTTGTATCATCTACGAAAGAAGGCCCTGCTCAGGGTACATGTATTAAGGTTCTGGTGACTCTTCACTCGAAAACTCATACTCTTATAGGAACTAAAACCTATGCTGTCATAGTAATTGCTAAAGCTTAACAATGGCTCCATGGGAGCCATAATCAGTCACCACTTACCAGTCCTGAGGATTAAGTGAACTGTCCCAGTTAATGTTTATACCTATGATAGTTCCTGCAAGTAGGAATGGTATTACACCCCTAAGCTCCAGATGCAGGTCCTCAACCATCACAAACTTATTAACTTTGATGTAGGCCCTACTCCTACTGATGTTAACACATATCTTCCAGTTAAGTGGTTCTGTGACTATAAGCCCTGCGTTGACTATGACAAGCTAGAGTTGGTCTTCTTTCCTTCATCGAAGTGTCAGAAACACCTTGTAGTACATAAGGTGGAAATGGTATCCACCTTCTCCCTTCTTAGTGATGATGACTTCTACACCAATACCAAAGCAGTTGGTAGTGAATTAGTTGGGTGGGTAGACACCCCAATCAATGAAGCAATTGTTCACTGTTGGTGTGCAGCCATGACAACAGCACCTATTAGTGATTTTCCAAGTGTATTCTTGCGGGCTTCCTCTATCTCCTCCTCTACTGCCTCTAAAGGGTCCAAATAGGAATAGACCTTTCCCACAGTCTTCTCTAAACAGCTTGCCTCTGCACTCACTCCTAATCATGAATGGGACTGCAAGATTGACCTAAAAGAAGGTACAATGCCTCCCTAGGGCCCTCTGTACAAGCTATCAGAAACTGAGCTCCAGGCCCTACAGGAATACATTACTAGGATGATGGAAGAAGGGAAAATCCACCCTTCTAAATCTCCTGCAGGAGCATATATCCTTTTCATCAAAAAGACTGATAGAACCCTTCAGCTCTGTATAGACTACCATGGTCTTAATAAGGTAATTATCTAGAATAGGTATCCCTTACCCCTGATGACTGAACTGCAGGATTGCATTGGTACCTCTTGGTGGTTTTCCAAGCTTGACCTGAAGAATACCTATAACCTCATCTGCATAGCTAAAGGTGATGAGTGGAAAATGGCATTCAGAACCAGGTATGGTCAGTTTGAATACCTGGTCATGCCCTTCAGCTTATCACACATACCTTCACTCTTTCACGAGATGATGAATACTATTTTCCAGGATTTCCTAGATCTTGGTGTTATTATTTACCAAGATGATATACTCATATATTTAGAAACAAAGGAAGAGCATGATCATCTGGTCCAGTAGGTTCTTCGCTATCTAGATGAGAATAAACTAGCCTTGAAGCCGTTTAAGTGTATTTGGGCAGTTCATGAGGTCGAATTCTTAGGCTTTGTGATCTTAGACAAAGGGGTGTCAATGGTAGAAGATTGGCTCAAGATAGTCCAGGAATGGCCTATTCTATCCACAGTCCATGATGTCCATTCATTCCTAAGATTCACAAACTTCTATAGGATGTTTATCAAAGGATTCCCGAAGTTAGTAACCCCCCTAATGAACTTCACCAAAAATAACCAACTATGGACCTAGGGTATGAATGAATAGCTTACCTCTAACACGCTCAAAGGGCTATTTACTACTGCTCCTATACTAGTCCATTATGACCATACTCTCCCTCTAGTTGCTGAAACTGATACTAGTGATTTCGCTATTAGAGGAGTCCTCTCACACCAATTCCCTAAGGGATCTCTTTGACCTATAGCATTTCACAGTCAGAAGATGCATCCCCCAGAATGTAACTACAAGATCTATATCAAGGAGATGCTGGCCATAGTCAACTATCTCTACTACTAATGGAGATATTGGTGTTTAGGATCAGCCCATGTGTTAACAGTCATCACAGACTACAATAACCTTGAGTACTTCTCAACAACCCATGTTCTTTCCCAATGATAGGTAATGTGGATGGAAAAAATGGGTAACTTTGACTTTCACATTATTTACCAACTGGGGATGCACAACACCAAGGCTAATATTCTCTCACACCATGGGGACCATGCTCCTAGAGAGGGGGCACATGAGCAAGGGCTTCTCTTCCTCAAAAAGGGTTATTATATCACTGCTGTAGAAAGATCGCTGACTGCCCTGCATCCTACCTTTGTTGAAGAAATAAAGAGAGTATCTGTTTAGAACATAGAGTATCAAGCCTATCTTCAGAGTCCTATAGGACACTATTCGGTGTCTCAAGGATTCCTGAAATATAATAGCCTCTATTATATTCCCTCTACCCTTCACAAACAAGTCCTTGAGTCTAGACACCACTTTCCTATGGCCACCTATCTTGGTTGGGATAAGATATACAAGATTATCAATAGGGACTTCTACTGCCTAACTATCAGGAAGGATGTCACTCAGTATATGTCCTCCTGTGATCAGTGCTAGAAGAATAAGGTATACAGATACAAGGCCTATGGCAAACTCCTTCCTCTGGAAGTACCCTATAGCCTGTAGGAGTCAATATCTATGGACTTCATTACAGACCTCCCCTCTTCTAATGGCTTTACCTAAATATGGGTCATTGTAGATCAATTCAGCAAGATGGTGCATTTCATACCCCTAGGACCAAATGCAAATTCATAGGTCTTGGCTAACACCTTTGTCTGTAAAATCTGGCGGTTTCATCAGCTACTGACCAATAGAGTATCAGATATGGATCCCAAGTTTGACTCCTTCTAGAAGGGAGTGATGGACAAGCTTGGGGTAAAACTCTCCAAGTCTATGGCAGCTCATCCCTAGACTAATAGCCAAATGGAAAGGTTGAACTAAGTCCTGGAAGCATACCTAAGGGCATATGTCAATTTTGACTAAATAGATTAGATTTTCTTCCTACCCCTAGCTGAGTTTGCATATAATAATACTTAGTCTTCCTTGACAGGCTTGTCCCCATTCTTTGCCAATTTTTGGTTCCACCTATCACTGGATGCCACGCAGCAAGTCACCTTTTTCAAGGGTACTGAGGAACTTCAACACTCATAGTCTAACCTTTAGCAAAGGCTGCTTGATGCCCAGGTCAAATCAGTTGCCTGGTATAATAAATATCACTAGGAATTCCCCCCAGCTAACCATAGTGATCTTATCTTCCTCAAATACACGAATCTTCCATCCCCATAACCATTATACAAGCTAGACCCTAAGTTTGCTGGCCCATTCCAGATAGTCAAAAAGGTAGGAGAAAGGGCCTACAAGATTAAACTTCCCTTTTCCTAGAAAATGCACCCAGTGTTCCATGTCTCCTAGCTTGAATCATACTGAGAGTTAGCTACCTTTCATCGAACTCCTACCCCTAACCCAGAAATCGATGATAGGGAGCAGAATTACTTTATAAAGGAAATTTCCAAGGTCTGGTTATATTGAAGGTCCAAGAAACTCTAATACTTAATTCTCTATGAAGGATACTCCAATGACAAGGACTCATGGAAACCTGAGGAGAACCTCTTGGTAAATGGTGAACCTATAAAGGAATTGGTCAACTATTGCAAATGCCATCTGGATGCAGAAGAACAAGCTATGGAAGAAGAGGATGCTCTACTGCACAAGTGAATGAGAAGGAACTGAGTAAGTAACCCTTCCTTCTATCAAGGTTAATAATGACTGCTTTAGGGGTTCTATATATTACTGTGCCAGGATGCTCAGCCCCAAGCAGGTCTCCTTCTCTTAACTTGGAACTTACCCATCCTCTTACCTGATCCTTAGGATATTCCTAGGTATCTCTAGAGATGAACCTCTGCTAACCTGTTGATTATTGTACATGGGGACCATGCACCTTATAAGGGGGGTAGTGTTACAGATGACTGTACTAAGTGGTCTACCAAGGTATCAGGATATGCGAAAATCAACTAGAAGGTATGTTAGAACCTGTGATCACTCTATGAGCCACAGAACTATATGATAAGTGTTGTTACAACTGAGCTCTAACTAAGCAAGGTAAGGTATTGACAACATGATATACATGAGATTAGATATACACAATCGATAGCAGGACTCATCATCTTAATCTTGTCATAATATGCTGATCAGTCACATTGTTGGGGGACAGGACTTGAGGAGACTCTTCTCTGAAAAGTCCTGAATGATTATACCAAACCTTTCTTCAATTCTACGATAGTGAACTGATCTCCTTCTAGGGAATTGTGAAAGAATAAGGCAATTGTGATGGAATTTTTCTATGGGGTTCATTTCATTTGTAAAGTTTCTCTGTAGTTACTCAGTCAGAATTGGGTATTGAAGAATGGGTGGATGAGCGATGTGTTTTGTTTCTTCTTCTCTCTCTAGCTGTCATATCAAGTCTTATACTATCTTTTAATGTTAAGAATATATTTTGCTATCTCTTCGATAAAATTCTCCATTTTCTCTTGACTCCTCGATAAAGGTAGAAAACATAAGCAGTTATAACTTGCCAGTTAAGATATCTGAGTTCACTCAGTAAGACCCTCTTGTGAAGCTTCTTGTGCCTATACCTATGTCTATATCCTCAACAAGTCTCCTGTCACAGTAATGGGTCTTGTTGATGATTGTGAGGCCCTTTAAGATGTGAGCCTCATTGTTGTTATCGATAATAGTAATAACAAGTGAGCTATAATTAAGTTTATTGATTTTGACAATAGACATCAGCTAGTGCAGGTTATTGTGAGGGTAATACTACAGTTGTAACTTTCAATCTCTTGATGGAGTCATATTATCTATCCCATGGTGTTGAGATCAGTGGCAGTAGGAATACCATGGATAATATACTTTTTCCATGTGTGGTTGCAGTTGATGCATTTGACTTTGTAGAACTCGCTAACTGCTTTGGTGATAGCAGGTCGGTAGACAAGGATGGCAGTAGTAGTAATGGTCTCCATGGTAGTGAGAACAAGCATGGTAGGGTTGTTGTTATAACATCGCTGAATGCACAAAAAGGAGGGAGCTTTGGCTTTGTCCAAGGCTAAATTAACACAGTTATATATTTAGATATGGGCATCCTCACTGAAGGCTGATGGTTCTTTGATATCAACAAAATTTTTGCAGTTGTAGTATATAGGATACTGTAGGAGGGGAAGTGTAGTAGTTGGGAGGAGGTCCTTCTCAGTAACCTATGCACATTTCTTCTTCTGTTTTTGGAAATGACTTGAGCCCAGGTCTGAGCATCCTAGGTTTATTATGGTGTAGGAAGGGAAGTGGAGGTGGTGGTAATAGAACAAAGTTTCCTGAGATATTTCGTGGTCACTTTTTATTGTTTTTGGATGCCCTTGAACAACTCAAGGACTTCTAAGGGAGTAGGAAAGGCTTCAGTAACAGGCACTGGTCTTTCAGTTACAGCCAGGGGTGGTCACAACTCTAGAGCAGCTACTTATCTAGCAAGATCCATCTGGGTGTTGGCGATGGTGGTAAGAGTTGACTGGATAGAAGCCAGTGACTGTTAGATGGTAGGCAGGTCTCTGGCAAAGAAGGTGACAAGTCTAGACATTTTAAAGGTCTTTATAACCTATGCGCCTAGGACATCGGATCCTGTACAGGTACTATTCAAGGAGGTTTTGTATCCAAGTAAGCAACCGAACTCAGATGTCGTAAAGTCGACTTGAATTTATCTGAATGCTTCGACCCTTTGAATAGTTTCAGGGGAGGGGAGGGGGCAATCTTTGAGGAAAATGGGGGTTAATGTAAAAGGGGATAGCAGGGGTAGAGGGGGGGTATGGGTATTACAATGAGACATTGCTAAAGAATGGAGATAGAAAAGTTCGTGATAAGAATTTTCAGAATAAGTGAGGTTTTAAGGTTGTGAAGTAGGATAAAGAAGAAAGAAAGGGTTTATAAATTTCCCTAATAACTACCTAAGGCACTACAGTGGGACGTTTACACTTAACTAAAAGTAGAGACACAACTGTAGCCCTCCCCCCTTAAAATGAAAAGAAATCCTCCACCTACTTATACTGAAAAAGAGAACACAGACAACTACATACAAAAGCTAACAAGGGAAAGATAATCACTAGGTGAACCTTAAAATAATCAAAGAAAAACTCCCTACGTAGACTATGTAAATAAGCAAAAAATAAAACAGAAGAGAGAAGGAGAAATGCGCAAGCTCCTCCTTACTTTACCAAAGCACTAAAACATAAGTTCAATCATAGAAAAATAAAAACAAATTAGAAAGGAGAAACTAAACTCCCCCATAGTGATGGACTTATCCTTCCTATTAGACTTGGCAAGTTTATCTTGGATTAAGGTCCTGTATATTACATCGTCACTTTTTATAGACTGGCACAGTTTGCATATCGGAGTATGATGTTCTCGCAGGTAAAGCCCTTAGGTTGTTTGCAGTCAGCAGCACTAAAAGTGTGCACAGAGATTGTGTGGGGACTAGCACAGAGATGGCAGTATGCAGAGGACTTACAGTTTTGGACACGGTGTCCAAACTTGGAGCAAATGGGAGCATTGGGTGTTGGCACTGAAGGGAATGTACTTTACAGTGTGACCTGTTTTGTTGAGGATCGTGAGGCCTTTAAAGATGTGTGCCTGATTGTTGTTGATAATAGTAATCATAAGTGAGCCATGATTCTGTTTGTTGATTTTGGCACTATATGTTATCTAGTACAGGGTCATTGTGAGGGTAATACCAGAGTTATAACTTTCGATCTCTTGACAGAGTCATGTCATCTGTCCCATGGTGTTGAGGTCAGTAGCAGTAGGAATATCATGCACAATATACTTTTCTATGTGTGGTTGCGGTTGATGCCTTTGACTTCATAAAATTCATCGACTGCTTTGGTAATGGCAGATCAGTAGGCAAGGACAGCTGCGGCAGTGATAGTCTCCATAGTAGTGAGGATAAGTGTAGTGGCATTGTTGTTGCAGCATCTCTGGATGCAAAAAAGGAGGCAGCTTTAGCTTTATCTAGGGCCAAGTTGACATAGTTGTGGATTTGGATGTGTGTGTCCTTGCTGAAGGCTGATGGTTCTTTGATATTGACAACAATTTCTCAGTTGCAGCAGGTAGGGTGCTATGGGAGGGGAAGTGGGGTGGTTGGGAGGAGATCTTTTTGGATGACCAGGCTACCTTTCTTCTTCTACTTTGTAGAAATGACTTGAGCATAGGTTTGAGTATCCTAGGCCTATTGTAGGGTAGGGTAGGAAGTAGAAGTGGTTGTAGTCGAGCGAAGTTTACTGAGATCTTTCACAATTGCTTTTTGTTGTTTTTCAATGTCCTTGAGAGACTTAAGGACTTTAGGGGTAGGCAAGGCCTAAGTGATAGGTGCTAGGGTTTCAGTTGTAGGCAGGGATGGTTGTGACTCTAGGGCGGCAACTCAGTTTGCAAGGTCTGTCTAGGTGTTAGCGATGATGGTGAGGGTTGACTAGATTAAAGCCAGTGACTTTTGGATAGCAGAAATATCTCTCGCAAACAAGGCAACTAGTCTAGACATGTTAAAGGTCTTTATAGTCAATGCACCTTATACATCGCACCCTGTGCAGGCACTGTTTAAGTTAGTGTTGTATCCAAGTAGGCAACCGAACTTAGATGTTGCTAGGTTGACTTAGATTTGTCTAAATGCTTTGACCCTTTGGATAGTTCTAGGGGCAGGATGGGGAGCATTTTTAGGGAAGATAGGGGTAGAGGAGAAAGGGGTAGGTAGGGGTAGAGGGGGGGTGGGGGTGTTGTGATAAGACATTGCTAAAGAGAGGAGATAGAAAAGTTTGTAATAAGAATTTTCAGAATAAGCAAGGTTTCAAGGTTATGAAGTAGGATACTAGAACTAAAGAAGAAAGAAGGGATATAAATTTCCCTAACAACTATATAAGGTACTATAGTGGGGCATTTACACTTAACTAAAAGCAGAGACATAACTGTAGCCCTCCCCCCTCAAGACCAAAAAGAAATCCTCCACTTACTCATGCTGAATAAGAAAAAGTATAGACAGCTACATACAAAAGCTGACCAGGGAAATGCAATCACTAGGCAAACCTTAAAATAATGAAAGAAAAACCCCCTATGTAGACTATGTGAAAAAGTGAAAAATAAAAGAGAAGAGAGAAAGAGAAATACGCAAGCTCCTCCTCACTTTACCAAAGTCCTTAAAACACAAGTTCCATCGTAGAAAAAAAAAACAAATTAGAAAGGAGAAACTGAACTCCCCCTATAGTGGTAGACTTATCCTTCCTATTAGAATTGGTAAGCTTAGCCTGAATGATCATAATGCAGATCAGATCGTTTGCTTGGTACAGGCCAGTGCAATTTGCACATAGGAGAACAGTGTTCTCACAGGCAAAGCCTTTCAGTTGTTTGCAGTCAGCTACTCTGCTGGTATGTTTAGAGATAGTGTAGGGGCCAGAGTAAAGTCGGCAGCAAGGAGGGGATTAACAGTTCTACACTGGGTATCCAAACTTCGTGATGTGAGATCATTGGGTATCAGCACCCAAAGGTATGTACTTGATGGTGCAATAAGTTATGTTATGGATAGTGAGGCACTTAAGGATATAAGCCTCATTGTTACTATTGATGATAGTGATCACAAGTGAGCCATAATTCTGTTTATTGATTTTGGTGCTAGATGTTAGCCAGCATAGGATCATAGCAAGGGTAATACCAGAGTTGTAGCACTCCATCTCCTAGCAGTGGGAATACCATAGACAATGTACTTCTTCCATATGTGATTGTGGTTAATGCCCTTAACTTTGCAGCATGCGCCAACAGCTTTGGTGATAGCAGGGCAGTAGGTGAGGACATCAGTATTAGTGATAGTCTCTATTGTGGTAAGGACTAGTATGGTTAGGTTGTTGTTATGATATCTTTGAATGCGCAAGAAGAAGGGAGCTTTGGCTTTGTCCAGGGCTGAGTTTACATAGTCATGGATTTAGATATGGGAATCCTTGCCGAAGGCCAATAGTTGTTCGATATTGATAATGACTTTATAGTTGTGGTGGGTAGGATACTGTTGGAGGGGAAGAGTGGTAGTTGGGAGAAGGTCCTTCTGGGTGACCAGGCCACCTATCTAGTTTTGTTTTTTAGAAATGACTTGAGCCCAGGTTTGAGTGTCCTAGGCTTGTTGTAGGGCAGGAAGGGATGTAGAAGTGGTGGCAATTGAATAAAGTTTCTTGAGATCTTTTGGTATAACTTTTTGTTGTTTTTAGTTGTCCTGAAGTAACTCAAGGACTTATGGGGGAGTAGGTAAGACTTCAGTGGCAGGCGCTGGGGTCTTATTTGGGGGCGGAGGTGGTTACAACTTCAGGGTGGCAACTTGGTTAGCGAGGTCTGTCTGGGTGTTGGCAATAGTGGTGAGAGTCGACTGGATAGAGGCCAGTGACTGTTGAATAGCTGAAAGGTCTCTTGCAAAGAAAGCGACATGTCTAGATGTATTGAACGTCTTTATGGCCTATGCACCTTAGACATTAGATCCTGTGTAGGCAATGTTTGAAGAGGTATTATATCCAAGTAGGTGACTAAACTTGGATATTGCTAGGTCGACTTGAATTTGTCTGAATGCTTTGACCCTTTAAATGGTTTTAGGGAGGGAGGAGCAGGGGGCATTTTCAGGCAAAATAGGGGCAGAGGAGAAAGGGGTGGGCAGGGGTAGAGGGGGGGTAGGGGTGTTTCAACGAGACATCACTAAAGGGTAGAGATAGATAAGTTCATGATAAGAATTTTCAGAATAAGTGAGGTTTGAAGGTTGCAAAGTAGGATGAAGAAGGAAGAAAGGAAAATACAGGACTATGTGGATTTCCTTCTCTTATATACTAACTGCCAAGTTCACTGCCTACCTTATAGAGTAGTATATGTAAAACCTGTTTTATCTACATGACTTCTTCCCATATGTCACTTAATCTAAACACTGTTCTCATGACCTTTGCAAGGCAGATAGCTAAACATGAGTGACTATACATGACCAAGTGATACTTCATGATTCATAATACAAAATTCCAAAGAACATTTCTAGTAACCGGAAACACAAAAGGGAATATGATGAGTAGGAAAGTACATGACCACAGTTCATTACAAAGAAACATTATACTGACCCCTACGTTGCCTTATTGAAGGCCACCGAATACTCCTACTACTGTTGTTTCCATCATCACCAACTGAAGTACACCTTCTCCCCCTACTACCACCTTTGTACTAGACCCTATACTATCTTCAAACATATATATGGCATCATGGAATGCAAATGCCATAGATGATAATGTGACTATATAGTACTTAAATGTGCCAACTGCGGTGCCGCCTACCCTACCAATGATATACTCTACCCTGATTACCTAAAAGCCCTAGCTAATAGTAATAAGCAAGTGGAGAACCTATGTGCTGTAATGGAAGAGGGAATGGAGACTTAGGGCCCCTTGGTGTTATCATCTATTTCTTTGCTTTTATTGTTCCCTTAGTGTAAAAGTCTTGTAAGTTTATCTTGGGTTATTTTCTTTGTCATTTCTCCCCCCTTTTTCTTCGGTTGGAGCTTCTTATATATACGTTGATCCCTTCTAGTTGTTGTAAGGTTCACCTCGCTGGAGATGGGAAAGAGATTCCCTAGGCTTTTCTTTAGTTTCTTGCTTAAGTCTTGCTGCTGTCTTTATAAGCTGGATTACTGGGTTTTCTACTAGTCACTTCTTTATTTATAGAGTTTTACTTTCCCCTACCATTCCTTACTTTCTATCCAGTTGCTTCTTTAGTTTCATGTGTTTAAGCAAGGAGGATTTGGGAATAGACCTGTATTTTATCTTACTGTAGGCTGCAATACCAACCTTAAGTCAGCTGTCTTTTTACCTCTATCATAGCTATATATAGCTAAATGTAGAGGTTCTTTTAGATGACGCTGTATGAAGGGTTACCCTGACGGCGCTTAGCGAGATCGCTCCTATATTATGTGACTATGTAATATGCTCTTAATTGAGTGCGATGCCCTGTCTGTACATCAGTGATCCGAGGGAGGACAAGTAAAGTTCTTTTAGATGACCCCTCCATTGTTGTAAAGATAAAATAAAATAAATTTTCCTACCCCCCTGAAGAACTACAGTTTGAGCTTCTTCACACCTTTATACTACCCTCTACATTATTAGTTCTCAGGTATTAGTATATCATACCTATAAACATCGTGATAATACTACCAAGATATTCATAGTCATCATAACCCCTACCCCCCCTCCCTAATATCACCACAACTGAGGTAAGGAACAAAGGCACCTCATTCAAAGAACTCGTATGTGTATACATAAACTCCTATCTTAATCATTCACTGTTAAAAGAATATGAGATAACCATGCATTACAGTATGGAAATTAATTTCTACAACATTCTCAAGTAACTTGAGTTCTTCAGCTAGACTATACTAGCCCTCCTTGCCTCTATAAACAAAATTCAAGTGACAGTCACTGCCCTCACTGCTGGCCAACAGTCCCTTGAAGATTGCTTCAACAAACTCAAGGCTACTACAACCTGCAACACTACTGCTACAGCCTCAACTATAGCAGGTATAACTAAAATTGATCTAGCCATCTCTGTTTCTATCAAAAAGCTATAGTCAGAAATGTCCAAAACTGTTAAGGTGGTAAAGAAGATATCTTTCTCCCTTGCCTCCCTAGCCCCTACTATACTACCTGTAGTGGCC
The DNA here is from genome assembly GCA_016880775.1 of Phymatotrichopsis omnivora. Lineage (NCBI taxonomy): Eukaryota > Fungi > Ascomycota > Pezizomycetes > Pezizales > Rhizinaceae > Phymatotrichopsis > Phymatotrichopsis omnivora. The sequence continues at coordinate 18,389 of JABYPW010000832.1, forward strand.
CCTACTACTGACTCCACCTAGACCTCTGTAGTGAAGAAAAATAAAGGTAAAGCCTCAGCTATGCCACCGACTACTAAAACCCCTCCTGCCCTGAAGTATCCTATGAAACAGGAACAACACATCATCATCAATCTTGAGGGAGAAGTCCCCAAGTTCAATCCTATTGCTATTCAGGATACCGTAAACTCTATACTTATGTAGAATAAAGCTTCATCTACCTGCCAAGTCTGCTCCATCTGTAAAGCTGTAGTTAGCAATGTCTTTCTTTCTGTCATAGAAAATATCACTACATAACAAGTTCTCACCTACAAGCTGACTGTAGAAGAGGCTGTCTGCAAGTTCTTCCCTACCACCACTGGCCTCTGTCTGAACTTCCTACATAAGAAGTACATTGTGAACAATGTGCCAACCCCTATCCTTGATACCTCTAAGTTCAAGCACATGCCCTTTATGCGGAAGGAGATCGAGACATACAACTATGGTGTTATCTTCACCTAAACCCTATGTTGGCTTGCTTAAAAGGACAAGTTATTCAGCAAACTTACTTCCTCCATTATCATCACAGTTGTCGTGAATAATAATCACCACTGAATCTCACTGGGCCTAACTATTCTCAACAAGAATTGATGCAAAATGTACGCTCATACTTGCATGTTAGGATATAGAGACTATTAATTTCTTTCCTTCCACTGTTATATCTTAACGATATGATGCAATGTAGTAAAAGAAAGGTGGTTCTTGGGAGCATTGTAAGTATAGAGGCACAATGGTAAGGCTGAAGCCATGGTAGGAACATCAAATAAGGATAAATAAATCATATTATAAATTTTTATACATGGTTTTCACAGCTCAGGCATCTTTCATCCACATCTTCCCTAATGCCACAGGTTTCGTTAACGTTTTATACAAGGGAGTAGTCGTGTCTAGAAAGTGCGTATATTTCCGCATCTTTTATCCATGCTACATTACTGCCTCCTTCTCCAGCAACCTAATCCCTAGCTACCAAATCTCTAGCCACCATTGCCTCATTTTCTTGTCTATGTGATTGGTGCCAGGGGACAGCCATGTAACTCTACACTCACACGACCCTCACCTCACGAACTGCGCAGTTACCCTCCCTTTCCCCTCTCTACTCAGGAGGGAGGGAGAGAGTGAGAAAGTGAGAAAGTGAGAAAGTGAGAGTGATAATAACCAAGTGTAATGGTAATAGCGATAGCGATTGCAACGGCAGCGGCGATACAAAGCATGGAGAAGCTAGGGAAATGGGAGAAGATGGGGGTTTGTGGGTGGTGGAAAATTGGGCAATAGTAGGAAAAGGGCAGGCTTTGGGCACTACAGCATGACGATGTAGCACTAGCACTGCTGTTCTAAAATGGAACAGCCACGCAGGTGTCATATAATGACGAGATCAGATTTCCCAGCGACGTCGAATGTAAAATATCATTTTCGCCCTTTGGTACTGGTCCCTGTACATGTCCGACAAAAGACGATGGAGAAAAAAGACAAAAAATTGAATAATGTATTCCTCGCAATGGCATACTAGAAAAACTTATGCAGTGTGGCCACTCTACCCAGCAACAAATGGAACATGCCCAAAGAAAAAATAGAAAATAAAAATATAAAGCGTAAGACAAGTAAAAAGAATAAAAAATGAAAAAAAATAAAAAGAAGCAAACAAAAACAAGGAGATGTTGATTAATTCCTTGAGTTTCGTCAACCCCGAAACTTGTATCATATGCGTACCCACTGCTTGATGTTCTGTAAATCATTACTAGTAAACAGGCCCAAGAATACACTGATAGAGCAGAGAAGGGAGGGGGAGGGGGAAAAATGAAAAGAAAAAGGGGAAAAATAAAAAAAAAAAAAAAAAAAATTGAAACGAG
>JABYPW010000833.1:0-20267 GCA_016880775.1 Phymatotrichopsis omnivora
GTTCAACCCTACACAATACAACTACCCTGTGTATGATAAGGAACTGTTAGCAGTCATTCTCACATTTTCAGAGTGGGAATGGCATATTGCATACTTGAAATTCCCAGTTCAAGTGATAACGGATCACAAGAATTTGGAATACTTTATGACCAAAAGAATGTTGAATTGCCAACAGCCAAGGTAGTCTGAGTTCTTATCAAGGTTCAACTTCTAGATATGCTATCCACCAGGGAAATAGGTAGGAAAACCTGATTCTTTAACCAGAAGATCCGGAGATTTTCCAAAGGAAGGGGATGAATATCTCGCTTATCAGGAACAGATGATCATCCAACCCCACCATTTGGACCCTGCATTGCAAGCGAGTCCAGAGCTATATGTTCTCTCAGCAACAGTGCAAGTGGAAAGAAATCAGGATTTTGAAGAAAAGGTTAAAAGGTCTTATGACAAGGACCCCACCACAAAGTCTATCCTGTAGGCCCTGCAGAAAGGGGAAAAGTCTTTGAAACTTACAGAGCTATCAGATTACGCAATCGAGGAGGGATTGTTATTATACAATAACCTAGTCAGCATCCCTAATGATCCAGACCTAAAACTAGAAGTACTCTGACAGAACCATGATCATATAGCCACCAGACATCTAGGAAGAGCCAAAACATATGAGTTGGTAACAAGGAACTATTTTTGGCCAGGATTATAGAAGTACATCAGCTGATACATCAGCCATTGCAAAGTATACATAAGAGGGAAACTTGCCAGACATGCACCTTTCAGCACTTTGAAACCCTTGGAAATACCTGAGAAGCCCTGGAATTCCATATCCATGGACTTTATAGTGGGATTGCCAACAAGCAAGGAATATGATGCAATCCTTGTAGTAGTGGCTCGCCTGACCAAAATGGCGCACTACATCCCTACAACAGAAAAAGTGACAAGTGAAGATGTATCAACCCTGTACCTACATCACATATGGAAACACCATGGGTTACCAAAGGACATTACCTCTGACCGTAGTACTTAATTTGTCTCAGAATTCTGGAAGTCACTGTGCAAAGTCTTGAAAATTAAAAGCAATCTCAGCACGGCATACCACCCCTAGACAGATGGTCAGACAGAATAAACAAATTCAGTTCTAGAACAGTATCTGCAGATTTATTGTCATTATCAGCAGGATGATTAGGCATCCCTACTTCCCCTTGCAGAGTTCAGCTACAACAACCATGTTTCAGCAACTATAAAGGTTAGCCCATTCTATGCAAACTATAGATACCACCCACACTTTGCAATAGACATAGACCTTAGGTAAAGGTCAAACACCCCTGAAAGTGTCAAGCATCTCGCTACCAGGCTACAGGAAGCGCATGACTTATGCAGGGTAGAAATTGCCTATGCACAAGCAAGCTAGAAGGAAGTGGCAGATTAGTCAAGAAAACCAGCACCTGTGATAGAAGTTGGAGAAAAGGTTTGGCTGAATGCCAGAAATCTGCACACTCAGAGGCCATCCAAGAAACTTGATCACAGAAGACTCGGTCCATTCAAAGTTCAAGCAAGAGTCGGAACTTGCGCATATAAACTCAAGCTTCCTTGCTCTATGAAGATCCATCTAGTCTTCCATATCTCTCTACTATAACTAGTGAGCAAACATAAACCAGTCCCTGGCCATCGAAATCCTCCACCTCCTCCTATTGTCATTGAAGGAGATCGAGAGTACGAAGTTGAGAGTGTTCTCGACTCTAAACGCCTTCGAGGTAGCACTCTTCGCTACCTTGTTAAATAGGTCAGCTACTCCAAGCCTACAAAGGAGCCTTCCCAGCACCTCGAGTACTCCCAGGAGCTCATTGATAGGTTCCACCACCACTTCCCCAACAAGCCCAAGTTATGATGTAGATGAGGAAATGACAGAGGTCTCCCCATCTCCTACCATGGTTGGGCCTATTTTCGACCAGTATGGACAAATTTGCACCTCCCCTGAAGACAGTACAGTGAAGGAGGAACCCCTTGAAGACCCTCCAGCATTGGGTCTCAAAACTGTCGCCAGCCAGAATTGGGCACTGGTCTTGCCCAGAGAAAAGCCCCAACCGTAGGAGCCACTGCTTTATGCTCTGTAACTGCAGTTCACCCTAAGCTAACGATTCCAGCAATGGGAGGAAAAGGTCTTGCCACCCATTTCCCCCATATTACCCCTTGGTTCACCAGGAATTAAGGTGGACCCTAAGAAACCTTATTGGTAGTATTTGCCAATATCGAAAGTATCTGCCAGTCCTAGTAGATACACCCCCCCACCAGTACTAACAGTTCCTATCGATCCCCAGCTCCTAGAGATCAAGGAGGAACACCTACCTAAGGCAACACTAGAAAGAGCTAAGAGTGACTCAGCAGTGTGCCAGTATTGCCCACCGATGCCCCTGCATATCCAGCTTGGAAATCTTAGGGAAAGATTGCGCTGGATAGTGGAGAATGTAAGAGATAACCACCTGAGAGAAGAGGTATTCCTAGCTATCACAGGAGTTCCAGCTTAAAGAGGGGGATACTGTAGTGAACCGTGGTCATGTACTTTCCTTATTGTTGTATTCTCCTTATGTTTCCTATTGTCAGTGATGTTCTTTGGAATTCCACGTTAAGAATCATGAATTATCACTCGGTCATGTATGGTCACTCATGTTTAGCTATCTGCCTTGCGGAGGTCATGAGAACAGTGTTTAGATTGAATGACATATGGGAAAGGGTCATGTGGATAAAACAGGTTTTATAGAGACTGCTCTAGAAGGGAGGCAGTGCTCTTGGTGATTGGTATAAAAGAGAAGGAAATCTCACGGTCCTGTATTTCCTTTCTTTCTTCTTTATGCAGTATCTTAAGTATACACCTTAGGAATAAAAGAGTTATTCCTACAAACCTTCAGCACATCATTGCCTCACTCAATGTGCTTCTCTTGAGTCCTCTAAAGAGTTGTGTATCTTCTTCTATCCTGATTTACCCCAAAACCCTGATACAGACTGAGCATCAGTTGTATCGCTGAAGGAGTTGTCCTTTACAAATACAAAACTCTTAGAGTTAAGATGTTTAAAGTCCTCATAGGTGAGTAAGCACCCTCCCTTACTTCTTATATTTAAAAGCTCTATCTAGTAAACCAAAATATTAATGATCTAAGAATAGTAAAATTGTACTCTAGTTAGGGATACCTACATCATCTATCTACCTATCTATAAAGATAATACCTTCTGCCTTAAGTACTCTAATATAAACATTATTTTCTAGATGTACTCCAGATCCTTATATCTTATTTCATAACTACTATAGAGGTAATGACATTCTCTCTACTAACAATACTACACTATAAATAAAATAATATAATATACTATCTAGATGTACCTACACCAAATAGTAGAAAGATAGAACTATCTCCTAGGTAACCCCTGACTTGTTGAATTTCCAATAGCCTAATATTACTAGATAAACTGTTAAAGTACCTTAAGGCCACCAAAATATAAATCCTATATAAACACTACCATTATAACTCCCAGGTTCAAGTTGCTGCTACTACCATAAATAGAAGCTCTTCTTGTAATTCTTTCCTTACCTTGCCTAGTAGATGTAGTTCTAATAGATAATATGTATATATGAGATAGTGGATTAATGATACTTTAACTGATAGGGATCCTATTAAGCTATCATACCTACCATCTCCTTCATACTTTTCTGTTTACTCTATTTCTACTTTTTCTAATTCTAGTATAGACTTTACAAGGGAGACTGTAAGACATTCTATATTAGATTTTTTAGCTTTGTACTTTTCTTAGTCTTTTCCTAATATAATCTTTAACAAGAAGCATTAGTTTTTGTAGAATGAGGAGGACTACTTTTAGGTATAGCATAGCTGTATTATCTGTATACAGATTCTTTAAGAACTATAAAGAGTAGTTAGAAAATGAAAAATGAGTTATCATCATCATTACCCTTGGAAGAGTTGAAGAAGGTGATTTTAGAACAGTAGAATGACCCTAATCCTAAAGATTTTAAAAAATTCATTTATAGTATATAGCAGTAGCCAAAAATTATTCAAACATTTTTATGAGTACATAAACTAGTGATACAACAATGACCCCTATAATGTTATAGTGATATATTTGCAACTATATAATATGACTATAAAAATTTATACTTAATTAAAAGTTAAGATAGAATGAATTTATTAAAAATACATTAATACTTTATAGATCCCCCTAATGCCTTTAGATATAAACTTACTCTATCAGGTATAGATTTTTACATCTTTTCAAAGTCCTTAGGTATAACATATTCCTACTCCTCTAATATCACTTTTTTCAACCCCTCCTTATTCTAAACAGAAAAATCTCTCTTCTGCATCCTTCTCTTAAACAAGCCCTAGAGATTCTCAATTCAGTTGAGATCTATTGATTATATATGTCAAGGTATCTTTTTCATCTTATTTTTCTCTCTTACTATAGTACATGTACATGCTGTATCACAACTTGCATTATCTTCTATAACCTTAATATCCTTAATTTCTTTCTTCTTCCTTTTGTAAAAAGGTAATAGGTGTGGTTTTAAAACCAACCTAATGTATTTTTGCACATCTATCTAACCTTGATCCAAAACTACCATCAGACCCTTCTTATTACATATTATTAAAGCCTAAATATGTTTTTACACCATCCGACTCTTGGTTGTTGGTTGCATAATGTTTTCTTTATACCTATTATATGTAAACCTCTAAACCCAATCCACTCCTCCTATCCCTCAAAGCTCCACAGTACATTCATCAGTCTAAATAATATGATCCTATTTTTCAGCTTTCCAGGCTCAGCAGTCTGAGCACCAGTGGACATGGTCCCTCTTGTGCTTCTTCTTCAAAATTGGCTTTTTCACTCCATGTCTACATTGCCTACCTTATTCTTTGAGAACTCGGCATGCAGTAGGGATGGAGACTTTGGTATTAGAGCTTTTGCTCAGGAGGCCTAGTCCTATTCAGGTATGTCTTTTAGCGATGTAGGCAAGATAATAGAACTCTCAGCTAGATATTTTTTGGCGCCTTCGTAGTTTACACTCATTCTTGACATATACAACCAGGCTTTTTGTATCTCGGCATTCATTTCCTCTGTGAACTATATCTGCAGCAGTGGATTTAGGTATCCCTGTCTTTTCTACAATTGTACGGTAAGAAAAACCCTCTTCACCATGGGTTATTACTTGTGTTCTCTGTGCAGTAGAAGTTTCTATTCCTTTTTTTGGAGGCATTTCGATCTTGGAGTGGTGTTTTATGCATTTACTTGACCCCGTACATGAGATTTTGTACGTGGTGGCTTAGGAGAGTGTGCGGGGGGTTGCCAAGACTAGCTTATATAGTGTCTGAATAATAATTTGCTACTACTGTTCCCGAATGGATAGGGGAACGTATCAAGCAAAAAGGTAGACCTACTCGTTACTAGCTATGTATATAGATAATTTATATTTCATATTTCTCTGTTTATTTTTATAGAAAGTGGCGTACAAGTGAGAGCAAAATGAGCGGGAATGAGGCCGAAATGAGCAGGCGCGAAACGCTACTAAGTAAGTTGTCCGATGACTAATTGACCATGTCCCATATATGTATTCTAATATTGCATAGCGTTCTGCTAACAGCCGCGTCTCACTTCCTCGTGGTGTCTCGGTTGTTTACGTTAGGACACTCTCGGCTATCGCGGATTGTGTCTTAATTCTTGTTCAATTAAAGTGTGACATTTGGATTTATTTTTTGGGGCAATTGATATCTTATGCATCGACTCTCCTCGCTACAGGGAATGAAATTAAATTCAGCTAAGTGATATATCTCATGGATACTTGTACAGTAACATCCAGGATAGGCTATAGATGCAAGAGGCTGAAGAAAATAACGAACTTCTGTGGTCCATGAAGTAAATTCTCGTAACACCAAGAAAGACCCGGTTTAACAAAAAAAAATAATGAAAAAAAACCTTTAAAGCTGGTTCTTGATGACGTGGTTTTGTTTGTCCTCGGCCTATTCGAAGATGGGGGCTCCAACGTATTCTGGAAAGGCGGCCGAAATTTAATCAATCGAGGGAAGAGGTTGTGTCAATTTGTATTAGTTTTAGCTAATTAACAGAACTGGCTTCGAAGCCGTTTTTCGATGATATTGATAGGAAACGAGACGAGAAAGAAAAAAACTCTGAAGCCCCAATTGCAAACGCATTCACCACCTTTTTCCGTTTCCGGCAGCCAATAAAACTCGTTGATACTCCCAAAGGACCAAACGGTCCACTTAAGATAGTCCTACGTTCCGCTTAATTTCCTCCAGCTAATAAACCAATCTTACCTTCCTCCCCTTCCACTCGCCTCCACCCCTCACCACTATTTCCTCAAACACATACCCCCCCACATCTTCCCGACTAACAGTATACCCCACCGCAACTCCTTCCACGTCTCCCCACCTCCCATCCCCTCTCTTCACCCGTCCCTCGTAACCCGCTCGCACCGCATCCACACCTTTAGCAATGCCGTCGGTTAGAAGCCCCGGTTTAACGATAACGTACTCACCCAACACGCCGTCATTTTTTGCACCGATAATCAGCTCTTCCATGACCTTTTTATCTGCGTGCGGCACAGGTAGAAGCCAGTGGTAGAGGGGCATCATAAGTAACGGGAAGTCGCGGGGATGGTCGATACCGGTTGTTGAGATTGCGACCAAGAGCGGTTGCGAGGTATTGTAGGAGCTCCGAAGAACCGAGAGGATGGTTGAGGTGGTGGTTTGGCAAATGGTGGGGTCGTCCAGGGTGGGACGGAAGGGGTTGGGCAGAAATTTTGGGGTACCGCCTGAGGGTTCGGAAAGATTAGATCAGCCGCATGCCGGGAAAGTAGATTAAGATTCGAAAGAGGGAAAACGAACCGACACCGCAGATAATTATATCCCGAGCGTTTTCGGAAGCTTCTTCCACGGCAAGAAGCCTTTTGACCGCATGGGCATCTTTGGCGTTGCCCTCGACGATGCGGAGGTGCAAGTCCACGATTCCTTGGGGGATGCCGCGGGATCTGAGGAGGGTGAGGAGCTTGGAAGGTGTCCGTGCCACTGCTAGAGTCAGTATGATAAAAGAAGGAAGCGTAGGAAAAACATACATGCGGAGCAATCATATCCGTTTTCCAGCGAACGAGAAAGTGCTGCGAGGGCGCAGCCTCCAGTGGGCCCTAGGAAGGCGAGGGTTGGTTTTGCGGTATCGGTAGACATCCCGAGAACTTTCTTGGAAGATTACCGTTGAATATTGTCTGTATCTGTCTGTAGTGTTGGAGCGAACCTTCTATGCTTCATTTCCGCAATGCCGACCGGGGAACCCATCGTGATTTTACACTTTTCCACCTTCACCAGAATCCAAATCCACGGGCAGACAAGTAAAGAAAGCGGGGAATTAGCCCGCATGAAGAGCCGAGCTTTCGCTTTGCCGCCGCAAGTCAACGAATTCGAAAGAACTCTCTTCTGTGTTTCGCGACGCTGATGTGAGGTTTGTCCGACGGTGGAATTGCGATAAGCGCGACCGATTGGAGAAGGGTTGCTAACTGGCTTTATGCAGCAGGTCAGTTTATTGTCGCCGACAGGTCTTTGTTTTATTTATTTTTTTATATTTGTTTATTTATTTGAAATTTTTATATTTTATTCATTCATTTATTTGGTTTTATTTTTAGTTTTATTTATTTTTTACTTTTTTGCACGAGTCGGAGGAATTTGTGGGGTACGTGCCCGTTGGTACCGGCGACCCCCACTTCGATAGTTGAAAAGTGTATGTATTGCTAATAATTGCCAGCAATATACCACCCGACGCACGTTCAATCGCTAAGCAAGTAGGACATACCATGGCTAGGCAAGTAGCCCGTTCTAGGTACGGAACCTGGATCACTAGAGTAGCGAATTGGATGTCTACAGGGTTAATTACTAGGAAAGTAAACAATAGCTTCAACTAAATTTTTTACATCTTTAGACTCAATACCAGATTAAATATTTCCTCCGAATCATAGAACATCACTCATAACATCCGTCACTATCCCTAATAATAACACTGCCCTTCAGCACTTGAACATGCACATGAATACTATAAAATAATAAAACTCATTATCAGACCATTCCAAAAAAAGAAAAAAAAAAAAAAAAAAGCCACCTTATCAAATCCAAAGCAAGCACTCCTCGATAAAGGAAAAGGTCACAAAAATCAGTATTAACCCATTTTCCACTCGCAGCAGATCAGTCCACTCTTCCCCTGTTGACGCATGCATTACCCTTCCCACCCCCCACCCCGGCCTCAACTCCATCAACATCAATAGCTACCCTCGCAGATTCCTTACCACAACCTGTATTCACTGGTTTCCGCTCATTTCTCCTCCGCCATTTCTTCTCGCACTGCACCCCCGAAAACTTCCTTGTCGCCCCCAAATCCAACATTTTTGCCGCGACGGACTCCCATTTTGTTCGTTGATGTTCGGACTCGACTTCGAAGATTGCTTGTTGGAGGTAGTCGACCTGTTCATATACACATCCGCATGTCCTTAATTTAACCGCCGTCTATCGCCGCCGGATTACTCGTCCCTGCTGGGGAATAGATAGGTAAAAGAAAAGATGCAGGGGAAACCCACCTCTTCATCCTCCCACCAAATCCGATTTTCTTTCAAATACCGATACCGCATCCTCAACAAGCCTTCCTTTCGCCTCCACCCGCAATTCTCAAACTCTTTTACGATCTCCCCCCACTTCATACCCTCGCCTCCATCTTTCAACTGCAATAGAAGTCGGTTTTCCGCGCTTATATCGGCTTTTCGGGGAGTTATTACCGCGCGCTTTTTTGTGGTGTGTGCTGTTGATTCCGGAGAATCTTCTCGTTCCCTTTTGGAAGGTAGAAGAGAAGGGGCTGAGGATGAGGGGGAAGAGCAAGATGAGTCCAGCGGAGGAGTCGGTGCTGGCGGGGGGGCAGGAGAGGGAGCCGAGGACGAGGCGGGGGAGATGGTGTATTCCGGCAGCTGCGGTTCCGATTCCAGTTTCAACTTCGGGGAGGAGTGGTTCTCCATGTTGTGGTTCTCCATGTTATGTTTCTTATTCATCTTTCTCCTCTGCCGGCAATGCGCTTCGAAGAATGTACGGTTCAAAGGAAGAACCCCGTTACTAATCCTTCCTTCTTCCTAGTCTCTCGTCGTTTTATTCTTTCCTCCCCACCACTTTCCACGTTGTTCAGCCCCCCCCACACACCCAGTTTGCTTGCTTACTGCCCCTTACAAGCCTGCTCCACGATCTTTCGGTATGCACCTCACGCAGCTATAGTCCGTGCGGTAGTACATCGCCAAGTTGTTTCTTCTTGTTTGGGAGAGGGAGGGGCAGAGAAAGTGCATTTCATAGCACCCTGCTCACCCATCCCATCGCCATGCGCGTTACTGCTTTTCCCTGGCGTGACCGTAGATTTGCGAGCGGTGAGTAAGTAACGTGCAATGTCATGCAATCTACCCGTCCATCGTTGATGTGAAAAATGAACCGTTCCACATTGACTAACATTACCCCATGTCTTACCCTACCGTACTACCGTCTAGCGAGTCAATAGAGCTCAAATGGGATTTAATTTTTCGTTTCATTCTTCTCATTTTTATTGTTTTTTATACATTATCTTGCAAGCTTTAAATTTTCTCTTTCATTTTTTAGGCATCTATATTTCACGCACATATATTGGATGTACCAAGTACCGACGTACCCATAACTTGCTCACGCTGTTGCCCGAGACCAGTGCAGTGGCATAATGCCGGGTTCACATATAGCTTTTCACACACACTTCCCGGTTTCTTTCCTCCGCAACGCTCCTTTGTATCGCTTTGTACCAGGTTATCAGACCCTTTTCCTGAGAAATTACTACCCTTTCCATTAGCATCTCCGATACACATGCAGCTATCCGTAGGGAGCGTGGGCATTCCGTTTGATATAGCAAATGCGGGATCAAGGAGGTGTGTGTGTACTAGCAAATATCAAGGGGTGGGGGGGAGAATGCAAGGTGGAAAAAACTGGTTTTCGTTTGCGAGTGATTGTTCATGTAGGACCAGCTCAAGCACATGCGCAGTTTCGTTTGTGAGCTATTCTATTTGTAAATCAGGATGTAAAAAATGATTTATTACTCGCCAAATTCGCACAAGTTTGCCATAAGTTTGCTATATAAACACATAGATTTCTCTTTCTGACTCAGCTCACCACACAAATGCTTCATAGCTCATATCAGTTAATTCAACAATAACGTTATAGGTCCTCGAATTTCATCAAACCCACTTCCATTGCTTTTATCCTATTCACACAGACCACATTAGCATCTACATTACAAAAGACAGAAAAAGGGATCACGCACTGTAACGCCAAAAGCTTACTCCACCATCGACACAACGCCATATTCCCACCCATAAACCACAATCCCTCCTTCTCGGTCTTCTTCCAAATACCCCTAATTTCACCTTCTTCGTCAAGACCCCACACTGGCCCCACGCCCTTCAACGCCTCCTCCCCGAGAATCTTCCTCGCGGTGGCCACCATGTTATCGTACCCGGTAGCAAACACGATTTCATCCGCCTCAAGCTTGCTTCCGTCGGTGAACTCGAGCCCTTTTTCGAGCACTCGGGTGATTTCTAGGCCCTGCTTAATCTTGATTTTCCCATCGGCGATGAGTCGGGAAGCGCCGACGTCGAGATAGTATCCACCACCGCGCTCGAAGTATTTCAAGAAGAAACCAGACGAATGGGGACCTTCGTCAAGTTTGAAACCGACTTTTGTGAGATCGCCGAGGATCCCGGCATCTTTCTTTGCGGTTTCTATTCGTACGGACTGGTGAAGACGCTTTAGTAAGGGTATAGGGGTGCCTTGGAATATCATGTCGGCGTCTTCGGTCGGCATCTGTTTTATCTCAACATCCGAAACATGATCGTTTTCCATTTGCCAAAGAATGGAACAAAGCGGGAAGGGACTTACGCTATCCGCGTCATACAGGCCTTGCAACACTACGCTCGTGATGCTTTCCGAAGTTATTACAAATGTAGAGCTCCTTTGTACCATTGTGACGCTCGCTGCGCCCCTCTCATAGAAATCCTGGCAGATGTCATGTCCGGAATTGCAGCATCCTACTACAATCACCTTCTTCCCTTTCGCTCCTTCCCCGGCACCGGCGAATTCCGACGAATGGCACAGTCTGCTGCCCTTGAATGAATTCATACCTGGGATAGATGGCATATAGGGTTCACCAGAATGGCCGGTGGCGAGGATCAAATGTCTGGGGTTAAAAGACCCTGTATTTGTTAACTTTTAAGAACAAAAAATGGATGAGAGGTGTAGTACGGGTATCAGTTTTGCCAGACGGAAGAGTCCGCGCAACAGTTACATTCCAGGATTTTGATTTTGGGTCCCAAGAGCTAGAGCTCAGAGTACTGCGCATCCAAACGTTGAGCTCAAGGACTTTCGCATAGAAAGCAAACCAGTCGGCGATTTTGTCCTTAGGAGTGAATACCTGTATGTGGGAGAATCTTGTCCATTAATTCTTTTTTCTAAGCAGCGTAACAAATTTGATAAGAAAATATTACCGGCCAGTTGTCTGGGAATTTAAGATAAGGCATATGGTCGTAATAAACAGGATCGTGCAAAACTGAAATTTGTATAAGCACTGATTGATAACATTTTGCAGAGCAGTACGGAATAGATGTTACCTAGATGGCGGTATCGTTTCCTCCAATTATCACCTACGTTCTCGTTCTTATCAATAATCAAGCTCTGGACACCCAACATCTTCAACCTAGCCGCCACTGTCAAACCCGCATGTCCGGCGCCTGAATTGATATTAATTAGGAGTTATCTCTCCCTGAATGTTCAAAACCAAACACGAAACCTACCCACGATTAAAACCGTTGGTCCTTCTTCTCCTTCAGCAAACTCCTCCTCAGCATCCCTTCTATCTTTCCAGCTCCTTCGTGTTGTATCCGCTCCATGCTTAACACCAGCCTCGCGTCGATGGCCGGTCCTCTCCTCGTACCCATTGAGTTCTTGTAGGGTAGTATACAGCGTATATGCCTTCCATTTCCCATCCTTATCTTCATCGTCCTTTACTAGCCTTACAAGTCCGCGTCCGAAGCCAACATCCGTCTTTACGCTCAAATACGCCATAACTCCTGGCACCTCACCGTAATAATCGATAGGAGCGGCGAATGGAGTTTTATTATCTTCGAAGCCGATGGATTTGAGGCGGATTCCTTGAGGATGCGAGGAGAGAAAGGTGCCGACTTTGCTAGCTTGATGGGTGTGAGGAGTCCAGGAAAGACAGAGGGTGTCACGCCAGTAGCCCTTGGAGTGCAAGAGTGAAGGGAGAAGAGACACATCTCCAGATAAAAGGAAAGAATTGAACTCATTGACCCAATCAAGAGCTATTTTGGATACTTCGGAAGAGGCAGTAGGCGGTGGAGACTTGGATTTGGGGAGAGTGGCGGGGGTGACGGAAACTCCGGGAGCAAACGTCATCGTGAATAGCAACCTATTGAAGTTATACAGCAGAACAAGAAAAAGGAATTGAGAGATAAAGACGCGGAAGGATTGATTGATTGGAAAAGAGAACGGAATTTGGGATTTTTCGACCGCTTAAATATTGTAATATGATATCCAGAAAAGTAATGCTGAAGAGATTCCCCCCACGCACAGTGGAGTATTGAAGCTCTGACAAATAGAGCCTCCATGCAAACTTCTGGAGCTGACAGCGCCATGTAAGGTAGCGGCCCTATGTCGCTTCTGTGTGACCCCCTCAGACGTTGATCTTTCGGGATAAAACAGAAACACACACATCATGGCCGCTGCCAGTGCCTGCGGGTGCTGTCCGGAACAGTAAGCTTCCGCGTCCATGGGCGATGGTTAAACTCGAAAGATGTAAGTCGAATTGACATAGTAGTGTGTATTTTTCACCCAAGCGAGGAGAACTCGGTACTGTTGGAGGGCTGCTGAATTGTATGGGCCATGAGGGGATGAGACATCGTTACGATGTCTACAGGCTGTCCTCGATAGCCACGATTCGCTCTACATAATTGATTGATTTGTGGGGCATTGTGGACTCTGGAGTACCCCACAATTCGGTATATAAGATGGCGGTAATATGCGGAATGGATCTGATCATATGGCTTCCGGAATAGCTTAATCGGGGAATTCCGGTGGTTATTGTGTTGGGGATGGCTAAAATGACACTGCCCAAGGCGCTTGGCGGCCACCCACCGACAAAAGTAGATAAAATCATCCTTGATAAGAAAAAGAAGGTATTTTATGTAAGAGCCTCACGATGGATAACCCTTTTTGTGAGTAGAATCACGTACGCGTTGCTTACTGCATGTATCACGCCAGGAAGTATTTTTTGGAAGGTTTCCTGTTCCTGTTATCTTCTCTTTCCTCTTCTCGCAGTCGAAATATCGGGTGGTCTCCCGTAGCAGTTTAAATTTCCCAAGACAATTTTTTAATTGTTGCATTCAAAAAAATTGATATTTGAAAAGATTGAAGTCTGAATCGGTGTCTCCAAGACATTTCCGAAAAGCCCTTATTTTTCCCGATACCGATATCCCGTGCCGCGTTTCAAAAGCCAACCGCTGACGTAGCCCGGTAACACCGCAGCTACGGATAAACGTTCAGGACATCGAAAACGTACGAAACCAGGAAAAAGATGCGTATTTGGGTGTTTGTAAAGATTTTGTTTAAACCTATAAGTATCAAGAGAATTCTAAACCGCTGTGGAAAGTCATCCCGTTGGAGCCTGGGTCTTTTGATTCAGTACGGACTTCCATTTTTCTTTTCTTTTTTTCTTTTTTTCTCTTTTAAACCCCCAGTCTAGTTGTGCAAAAGTGTCCCAGGGGATCCAACGTTGTCGTTGATTAATCTTCGGATCTATTGTATCTAAGGCTAAAAAATACATACATATACATTGCATAGAGTAGATAGCCTAGAATTATGAAGCAATAAACTTTGGGGCAACTGCATGCAAGTGCAGCTTCTTCCAGACTGTACTTAATAATTTCTATCATATCTATATACCCCTCTTGCCTCGTTCGTAATACCAATTTGCCCCAAAGGTATATGCATTGTGAGGCTATGTATGATTCTATCAGAGTTCCTATGACATTACCGTGGCACTTGTGTATCGCCAACTAGAAGCCGACGATAATAAGCTGCGTGGTCACCGGGGATCCTGGTTATCAATACCAAACACCTATCCAAAGAATGTTCAGCAAAATTTCAGTACCTGTCACAGATTTCAGAACTCCCCCCACCCATTGCGGAGGGCTATCTTCCAATCAATTATTCAGATTATCACCTAAAAACTTCAAAACCAATCCAAAAATCCAAGCTCTATAATTCCCATCAAGTTTCAACCCCGGATAATGACAATCGAGTGATATTTTATGACTCGCTATTCCATACTCACTCAGCCTCATCTCCCAGTTTCCTAGCCGTATACTTACACATTTCGCGCGGTGAGCTTTCTACCTGGTCTAACGCTATTGGCTCTCACTGACTTGCATCTCTTGCAACATTTTTCCTTCAACCTCACAAAACTTAGCGCAAAAAAAACTCATCTTGAACCTTCTTGGACATATCTAACCCCATCACTTTTAGTTCGTCCGCAATCAGTTTTTCAATTTCTTCTTCATGACACACAGGGGTAAAACAGCGCCGCCTGACCCTCCGTTTTCTCTGCCTCCTCCTCTTCCTCGAATACAGTATACAAAGAAGTACCTCGAGGTTCTTGCGATCCGGCAAAGTGGACTTTGGACTTTGGTTTAGGCTTAGGCTTCGATTTGGATTTTTCGAGTTGGTGGGGATTGCCAAGTCTTCGGAGTGGATAGCTTGGGTTTTGGGAGTTTTCTGTGGGTTCGAGTTTGGCTTTTGTGCGAGTCGAGCGGCGAGAGAGTTGAGTCGACTTTGAGGGTGAGGATTGAGCTCTGGCAGAGACGTATTGGGTGAGGAGACGTCGGTGGTGTCGTTGAAGGAGTTGGCGGGCATGATTGAAGTTATTTTGAAGCGTGTGTTATGCGTTACCTTGGTGACTACTTGCGTGGAAGCCGATAAGCCAGAATATGATCTTTGGGCGAGGTGAAGTGTGGGTACTTTATAAGTCCGTCGGAAGGACATTCCAACGTGCTTGAGAAAGAAACCACTCCTCCATTCCACGACGCAGTATGTGAAATCGAAGCATAAATATGTCAAAGCATATTATTTCGGAAATACGTACACGGCTTCAGTCAGAGGTTACTGCCCACAGCAGTATCATGTTCCACTTTAGCATATGCTCCCGATAGCTCTAGCCGCGAAGAAAATGTACAAACGTAGATAAATTTACCAAGTAAAAACCAGAAGTCAGCCGCTACGTCGTGTTTCAATCTTATGGGGACAAAATAGTGCACATGGAATTGTTGGCACTTGTTTGTGCGTCGATAGCTACTAGGGAAAAATGGTTACGAAACTCCCTTCTCGCGATGTTAACTTGGTCACCGAAGCACAAAGGGATTACCTTAACAATAACTTCACATCGAGGAAACTTTCAATCTCACGGAGGAGCCATTCAGTGCGATGCGATCATCGCAAAGTTTATTTTCACGTGGTGTCGAGTCGTAACTATGTAGCATAAACCGGACAGAGTTATTTCCATTACCGCTTCCCAGATTTGTAGATAACATCACATTGAAAAAAACCCATTACTATCCACCAACCACCTCCAAGGCCACAACCTGCAAAGGAACTCCGAATCACCTCACATCACTCGTACCACCCCACATAATCGCAACTCCTCTGTAAAAACCTATGCAACCTACCTGAAAAACAGTAAGACAAAATCGAAGCAAAGTATTGAAAAATTCAGAGCCAAAGCAAGTAATAAGTAACGGAACAAAAAATAAATAGTCGTAAAAAAATATTTCCACAATCTCCACGCTAAAGTGCAATGTTGGTTCCCAACAGTGCCTTGCCACCGCCGTCCCCAGAAAATCCACAAGCTCGCTAGGACATGATTGGGAATGGTGCCCGGGACGACACCACATGCCGGGACAGCCTTTCAAAGACACGTGTTTAAAGTTTCAAGACAAATCAGAAAAATAAGCGGTTGAATAGAGAAGCGATCGCCTATGAGTTCCGGTAGTCCGTTCCAAGTTTCCGCAGCGCTGTGAGACAGTAAGAATCTCAGACCATTGAAGCCATAATTTGGGTAAATACCTGAAAAAAGCAAAGCAACTGATGGAATTCCGTGGATATTTCTCCAAGCCGGACTGATGGAACATGTTGTGAACGATTATGTAGAGGATATAGACCTCCGTAACTCTGGAAACTTTTATGCAATTCCGATCTGTCAGCATATTCAAAATGGAAAAACTTTGCAAGAACCGCATGAGGGAATGTTTCCAGAATTACATGTTAAAAGGTAAAAATAGCTGGAGCGGAGAAGGCGCCGGAAGCGAAGATCCGTCGGGGAAAAAGGGTAACACGAAGGGAAAAAGGTAACATTGCAAACTGGTAGCATCAAACGCCATAACAAGCCACCCACAAAGGAGGGACTTCCCCAAGTGACAAACCGATGAAACTGTTGAAGAATATCCAAGGAAATTGAGCCGTCGAACCAAAACCAAAGAAAGAAACCACCGTAAACCGAAGCAGTTATTCCAAGATAATCGTAACCGCGAGGTAAATACCTTTACGGAGTTCCCCAAGACTTCAAATCAGCCATGGTCCGCAACCTTCCATCTTGTTGCTTGTGACAAGGATCATAGTAGAACGTCACCGAGCAGCCTCCGTATCCCATGACCCTGTTAGACTCAATCTCTCCTTTAACCCAGTGCGCGAACTCGATGGAATTGAATTCGACAATTGCGTAGGCTCCATGGCTATGATTTTCTTTTCTCCGTGATCCGTCATTTTGGACAGTCACATTAATGACGTGCTGCCTTCCAGGATCAAGCTCCATGTCCTTCTTGACTTCATCTACGTTCCTATCGACTCCGATTTTTTCAATACGAATGCATCGAGTTTCGCCACTTACAATCTTCCATGCCATTTGCTCTTCCATGGGGCGAATAGCATCCGCCGTCCAGTCTGCTACCAACTTGAGTTTTTGGACAGCGATGTCGCCATTCGGCGGGACATTGAAGAAATTGACGAACTCTTTGGCCTGGGAAGGGTTGACGAAGCATACGAAAAGCTGCGCATCGTTATCGCTTGTCGTGATGTTCTCGATATATCCTATAACGTGCTTCAGAACAGATTTGGCACCCCTCCAAGGGCCCTTTACGCCAATGCACACAACCCTTTTGTGACATTTGGCGTTATGCTTGTAAATTTTGAACATTATTTCTGGTTCTGCATACGCAGGCACAGGAACCAATTGCTTGGGGTGAAATTCATTTTGTTCCCCCTCGGTTTTAGTTGGTTTCTTGCCATTACCACTTTTTGTACTATGCTTTTTGCCGATTTCCTTTTTCCTAGCCGATGCCGGAGTTTTTCCTTCAGAAGGAGCTCGAGTTAGTTCTCCCTTTTCAGCGGGCTTGGGCTTTTTGGGCTCCTGAGTGAGTTTATGGCCTTGCCCAGCAGATACGGCATGGCGTTTCCTCTTTTTGGGCGTGTCCTGATCAATGTCTTGGGGATACTCAAACAAATAGTCCAATGTCTTGTGCATTTCCTCATCCGAAAGGCCACTAGCCGATGGCGAGGGCCGTTGCTTCGCCAGTTCCGCGGCTTCCTCCCACGAAACATTCTTCGACTTCTTTTGGGCCTTGGGTTGTGATCGAGGTATTTCAAATTCCGATGCAGCAATGTCGTCATCCGATTCACATAATTCAATAATTCTGGCATGGTGCTGCGAATTTTCTTGCTGTGTCTGGGGACGAAAATCTTCGATTTTATCCCGAAGAGCAATGGGCCTAGTACTAACAGTTCCACCAGCTGGGGTTACGAAATCTGTCGACCATGGTGCTATCTGTGAATCCGCCGCTTGCTTTTCCAGACGAAAGTTCACGTGCACCATGGAACCCGCCGCAGTCGGCTGTCTGCGCTGGCCTTCCGTGGAACTAAATCCATGAGCGAAGTTTCCTCTTAATGGAATAATATCGAGACGAGAAGAATCTGGAATCTCTGGCGTGTCCTCTACTGATGATTTATAGCCTTCTCGAGATGAATACCCGGTATTAGGTGACCCGGGTTTCGACATCCGTTCAGGTGGTTTCAAACCAGTTTCGTGTGAAGCGATCCCAAGCTGAGCGGACACCAGAGAATGTGCTGGATTTGCTGGTTCCAACTGATTACTCTCATTTGCGAAGCCCATCCCAATACCTAGAGGAGGTTCCATGTTAGATGAGCTTTGATTATCATCTTGGAGAAGATCAGTTATTATATTGGGCATTTGATGCTTGTGTTTCGCGTTTTGCAACCTCTCGTTCTCCTGGATGAGCTTGGAATCCTCCATTTGTAACTCAGAAATCGATTTCTGAAGAGTTTCCGCCTCATCTTTATAACCAGCAATCTCCTGTTCCATTTCATTAAATCTCTTTGCGAAATCAGAATCAAGATTCTTTTGAACTGCTTTGTGGTCACTCCACGTAATACCCAGACTCGATTCATTGTTCTGGGTTGTCAATTCGATCTCTTTGATAACTTTCTCTAGGTCCTTCTGGCGACAAATTTGGTCGTTGTATTGTTCATTACACTGAAGTCGCAGTTTGGCATTGTGATTCTCGAAGTCTTGTCTACCCTTCTCCTTGGCCTGCTCTAGTCGGTAATTCCAATGGACATTGTTACGATCCCATGTTTCAGCTGGAATCATGATCAGTTCGTCGAGTGGGGAACCATTTGACATGCGCTCGAGGAGATTCAGAATGTTAGATGCGGCAGGGAACTCGGAGGCAGGTTGTGGTGGCTCGGGATCGAAATTTATCGGGAATGGCAGGTCGGGCGGTGGAGTTCCTAGGTCCAAGCGGGGAGGCTCGCGCCGTCCAAATGGCACGATGCGAAATAACTGCTCCTCCTCCGGCAGCATCGGAGGTGGTTGTTGCGACATCGTGGAAACACCTGCGAAAATAATTAGCTGAAGTCAAAGACTTTGATGTGATGATATAGCTAAAATCCATGAGGTATTATGGCACTTGTAAAGCATGCCCAACCTTGCACGATATATCTGATAGGCCATATTCTATACGGGGATAACAAGCGTCCTTTCTTGAAAAAAAAAAAAAAAAAAAAAAAAAACTTTTTGGGTGGCTCGAACCACCTCAATAGAGGATTCATTGTCATAGCCAAAAGAGCGACGGAAACGCGCATTAAATTACCTTGGTAAGAATACTTGATGCCAACGTCCTCTCCGGTCCCTTGCCTACTCTTTGGAGAGATGTAAGCCAGTTGATACTTTCAAAGCATAAGGATTATTATTTTTGAAGATGTGATGGTTCATGTTCATACTTCAAAATTCTCTTTCAGATTTCACGATTGCGTAGTGAACTCAACACGCACCAATACTATCACAGTAAACTATATGGAATGTTCAGTTATTTGAGTTCAAGCGATGGAGGGATGAAAGCGAAAAAAGGGAAATAATGAAGGAGAAATAAATGGTAGTCTTGCAGCAACTGTGATGGAATCCCATCTAGTTTTTTACAGCAACAACCAAAAAAATCTATTGGGCGATATCAAAGGGAACAATACTTACACTTTGTTTTTGTTCTCGGGAGATTTTTCCTTATTTCCTCGGAGGGTGTAAATTATTTCACCAGCAGATATGAAGGTAAGCGATGTGTTGAAGAATAAGCCAGTGCATGGTGTGAAGGAAGTGAAGGAAGGTGCTGTTGGCAGCCTTTGTGTGCTTTCCCCTCGCAGCGAGGAATGCTAGCAGTCCTTCGAGATTTCACTTCCGAGCATTGAGTAAGCGAGGCCGCACTCTACACATCGAGCAAAGGAACCGAGCCTTCTTGCAAGACCCAAGGCAGGTCACCGGCAGCCGTGTCCTGCTTCCAACGGGTGCCTTGGGCCTTCCATTGTATTCTTTACAAAGGTAGAAGTGCGTCGCAGATGCGTATGTATCGGTCCTGCCATTAGGGGCTTCTTCGTCGCTGTTCTTTACGCCTTCAGGGGCCTGCTCGCATTATGTGATATATCAGAATTGTTTTATGTAACATAAAGGACATATCCAAATTCTAATGACTGAGGTCCTGTTGAAATTGTTCGAGTGATGTTCCGTGACTTTATCTAAATTACAGAGAGGTGGGG
>JABYPW010000834.1:0-20260 GCA_016880775.1 Phymatotrichopsis omnivora
CTGTCGGAACAGCGCATCCAAATACATATCGATCGAATTCATTTGCAAACACATTACCCCCACTGCATCGAGGCCTCTCAATCTTCTATTTTTCGCCAAGAGGACCGGGAGATCATGGTGCTGGAATGGGATAATCAAGGTGTGACCATTGACGTTACCTGAGTTTATCCTATGTTTCTAAGAGCGCTTTTTATCTTATTTTATTATGAAGCAAAGTATAATACGCAGTGTCAAGTCGACTATCAGAGTTTTGATATCCATGTTATTCCATTCTGGATTTTTATATGGCGTCACGAAATAGCACTCGGTGGTACTAACCGCCATCGTGTTCCTGATGGGGGGAAAAAAAAAAAATTTGAATATGTTATTGAGCGTACCAGCGTCACAGACCCGCATGTGGCCATCGAAGTTGCATCTTCCTGGGACCACAAAAGGATGAGTATAGGAGCATGGCGATTGGGCAATCATAGCCAGAGTTCCACTCTGTCGCGCCTAGTACAGAGCAACAACACCGTCACAATACTTGAACCTCTAATCTACCCATGCCCACTGAAGACTGCAAGAAAGCACCCAAAAATCACATAATGGAGAGATCTCTACGAAAAACGCAAAAAAAATGTCTTTTTTTTTTTTTTTTTTAAGGTATTCCGCGAGAAGATTTACAATTTGATTACCGAGCACTGTTAACGAAGTCACGAAAAAAAAGCTACTTAGTAAGCACTTAACATAGCGTGTCTTGTTGCCAGGCAGTCAGCTATTTTCCAAATAATATTTGTAACTATTAGAAATGTTTCTTTTGCTTGCATATAACCTCAGGGCGCAGTGACCAGAACATAAAGCACCAGATGCAACTGAAAATCATTTACGTAGTCCCTCCCACATCCTGTTATTATACATAGTAACCGTGTCCTGAGATTATAGCCTGAAACAACTGAGTCCTGTTATGTATATTGGTGAAATGCAAATTCTTGGTGCATTGGTAAACACCCACAAATTTTTTTCATGCAATTCGTCGTTTAGTCGACGAAGTTCGTATACCAAAATATATGAACTTCTTACTTATATTCGTCCACTGACGGATGACTTTCCTATGTAAAAAGGCAACTTATCCAGTGGCTAACAGTTCTTTTTTTTTTTTTTTTTTTTATGTACGGACGAAAATCTTCCACTGGTAGACGGTTCGTAATACATACAGATAAAAATCGTGTATCGGTAGACGAGTTCATAAATATGAATGAAATTCACCTCACGGGTGATGTTTCTTGTATGTACGGATAAATTTGTTTACTAGTCGGCGATATTTGTACGTAGGTACGAAATTCATTATCCGGTAGCCGAATAAACTAGGTACGGACGAAATTCGTTTAATCGTGGACGAATTCCATCTGGCCGTAAGAAGATAAGGTGAACAAGTTGACGCAATAGCTGCTGATGAAATTCGTCGACTAATGGACGAATTCATCTATTAACAGATGAATTTCATTGAATAAGAGATTAATTTTCTCAACTAATAGACTAGTTTCATGTGAACAAATTTTCTACTCCTTGTGGCAAAAAGCTAATGATTGGTGCAACATTGTGTGCAATATATGTCCATTATTCTACAAGGTTATGTGCATATGTGCCACAGGAAATTTTATTATAAGCTACAATAACTAGTGTAATAAAATGAATAGAGTTCTGCTCACTCACCATTCAGTTACATAAGAGTGAATAGAATATGCTCTATGGAGTAGAGATCAATACTACATAATCAGAATATTCAATTTTTACTTCCTTCTTTCCTTTACATGATTGATTACATTTTTAACTATAGTTAGCAAAAGTAGACAAAAGTCCCTTAAGTATCTACATTTAGTATTTCATTTAATCTTTACTTATATATATTACTTTTATCAGTTTACCTTACATAACTCAAAGATGTTATATAAGGAATTTTTGTTCAAGTACACCTTTAAGTAAGTTTATTGCCATTTCTAATTTATCATATATAGTACTTATTTGTTTATAATATAGAGAAATAGTTTCCTCTATATATTTATTTTTATTCTTATTCTCCTATACACCCTATAGGGGGCATAAGAGGACTATAAAGATAATCTACATTTGCATATCTACCTATAGCATAATAAGTAATATTATCTCTACTAAAGAAAATAACATAGGTAGTTTAATAATAGTTTCCTTTATATGTGTATGTGTTATTCATTTTATTCTTCAAGATTATAAAGTTAACTTCCCAAAGAATATCTATATGTAGCTAAGCTACTCAAGGTATTATGAACACTAGTAGTAGTTATGTTAGCAATACCAGGCCTACACTATAATAGAGTTTATGCTTAGAGTGTTAACATATAAGTACTACTGTCTCTACCCTTTACTATTATGTTAAGTGCTATAGAGATAATCCTCTATCACATGACCTCATAGTATAGCATGGTATAGTGTAGCCTTACCATTAGCCTTAAATAAGTATAGGAAGTCAGCTGCATAGTTACTATGTGATTGGCTATTGGTATGATATGATATTGGCATAGTTAGCTACAAGGTCATGATCAGGTAATCGGACTCACATCATGAGAGACTAGCACTAAATAGGAGTGAGGTATGTGAGAGAGTTAGGTGATCATAGTCAAATCAAGTACTAATTATGTCCTATCCTTTCTAGACTCTTCTATAGGTTTTGGCAATTAGGAATCAAAGGATAGTATAGATTGTGAAATGGTTCTTTGTGTTTCTATTTCCTTTATTATCTCTTTGTCATCTTAGGTAGAAAGAAGTGTATTAAAGTGTGTATCTATTCTAGTCTTTTGTATTTGTACTACTTTTCTATTTTTAGAGGAGATGGTTTCTTATTACTCCATAGCTTAGACTAGCTATAAGATGATATTCTTTAGATAACCCTTCAGGTTGTAAGAATAAAAATGAATTCCCCCCCCCCTTCTTGTCTTTTGTCTTTTACTTCCTTTCTTCTTTAGCACATAGCTACCTTGTCTTCTCTATAATCACTATCATGAAAGCCTTTGAGTTGTCTTCAAGCCTTAAAGAATATATTCATCTTCTCCTTTATATTGAAGTCTACCCTGAATGCATAGGAAAGATATCTTCTAGTTGAGCTTTTGTTTAGCCAAGATATCTGAGTTTACTCAGTAATATTTGTGAAGTGTACCTGAGGTATCTTTACTAAGTATTTACATTCTATTAGGGTGATCTGTCATATAAGGTATATAAGAAAATCTATCTCTATCTATAGAAATAAATAGAGTATTATAACATAAACTCAAATAGTAAGAAAACCATAAGCTAGTGCCATCTCCTCTTTAAGAAAATCAGAAATAACTTTAGAGATTAAATAAGAATAAGGGAAAGTATATATAGGTATAGTTTATCATATACTAGGAACTATATCTATGGAAGGTTTCTAGTATAAGAAGAAAGTATGTAGTCTAGAACTGTTACATATACTAAGGGGTAAGAGGAAATAGGTATATGATAATTCTCTCCTCTCCTCCTTACTCTAACCTATACATTTTTCCATTGTAACTAAAATACTTCTTGATTTCTAGCTTTATCTATACCTTACAAATATTATGGAAATTTTTTTTATCTAAAATCAAGGCCTTCTTATCCAGAACTTAAATTATCATAGCCTTAAGCTTATATATCTATATTAGGCTATTTTCTCTACTGTATTTCTATTATTTCTTTTATACTTTTCTTAGTGTTTTTTCTTAGTATTTTTCTTAGTATTTTTCTTAGTATTTTTCTTAGTATTTTTCTTAGTATTTTTCTTAATATTTTTCTTAGTATTTTTCTTAGTATTTTTCTTAGTATTTTTCTTAGTATTTTTCTTAATATTTTTCTTAGTATTTTTCTTAGTATTTTTTTTTATTATTTTTCTTAGCATGTGTACCTTTATAAGTTTTAGATTTAGCTACTTAAGAAAGCTCCTTGTCCTTTTCTTCCTTTTACTTCTTTATATAACCTGTTGTTTATATCTATTAATCAATACATTTTTTCTAGTCTTACTCTTATATTTCTTATCTATAGTCTAACTTTAGGCTCCTAGTCTTACCCTGTCCTAGCTCTAATCTTAGTCCTAGTCTTACCCTTGCTAAGGTTATGTTCCTAAGAGCTATCCCTATCATAATAGAACTTGTAGAGTTCCATCTTCATAAGCCTTATCCTATCTCTATCTATAATATAGATAGAGTTTACTACACACTAGACTGAGAAGTTAATACCTTCCTTTTAGACAACTTCTTCCCCTATCATCACTACTGTAGTATACTCCAATATTGGTTTTACACTCCTGTCTTAATACCTATAAGATACCTATCTCTACCCTTATATAATGTACTTACTATATCTACCTTAACCCTCTACCTACTACTTTAACCAATTAATGGTCTCTATCTACCTACTATAGCTAGATTAGAAATAATAGAACTATCCCTCTAGGATATCTCTAAAACTATACACTATGGCATGTTACTAGAATACCCTTTAACCTAAAAGAATTTGAATAGGAGTTCCCCTCCACTTTCTATGGCCATAATATCTCTATTCATACTAGAGAAACTTCTTTATCTCCTTCCTCTAATTCTGTTAATAATATCACTAACCTATAAAGCTATTAGGAGGATACTTATATAAAACTTAATACCCCTATAGATATTAATATGGCTATATAAAGGTTACCCTGATAGCGCTTAGCGGATAAAGGTACATCCTGATACTCCTATGTATATAATTATGTCTTTACTCTTAATTGAGTATATGCATACTATCTATACAATAGTGACTAAAGGAATCTAAATTCCTATAGATAATGATGTAGAGTCATATCTCCCTGCACTATAGCCCCTCTTATTCCCTCTATCTTTATAGGCTTTAAGTATATCACTACTATCCTATGATATAATAGGTATACCCTATAGGCTATGAATTACTTGAATACTTTATCCTTTACTAATAGATGAATAATCTCAACTGACATTCCCCTTTTCATTGAATCCCTACTTATTATATTCATAGACCTCAACCTTATGCTCCACTCTATTCAAGAAGAGCTTACCTACATAAAGGCTTTAGTCACTAAATGTGATGAATTGCCCTTATAATATTATTTAGTCTTATTAAGAATATACTATATATGTTCCTAAGTATTACTGAGTGAACTCAGATATCTTAACTCAAGAAGCTTAACTAAAGTAAATTCTTCCTATCATAATCTTAGGTAGAGGATCTTTAATAGAAGGAAGAGAATAAATAGATATATCCCTAAGGCTTAAAGGTAAACTCAAAGGATCTATAATAGTAAATTGAGAAAAGACTAGTAACTATATACTAAAGAAGGAAGGAAAGAGAAAAACTAAGAAAGAAAAGATAGTCCTTAAATATACTTCCTTTATACTAAGATGAATAAGAGATGATAAATAAAATAGAACTCAATAGAATCCTCCTCATTATTTCCTATTTGTAATAGTCATCATCTGTAGAAAAGTCTCAAATAGATAGAGATAATTAGTACTTATTTCAGCATAGATTATATAGGACATCTTCTGGCCTCACTTCTGATCTATCCTAGTCTCTTACAATATAAGCCTGACCAGGTATACTATGACCTTATAGGTGACTAGCCCAATATCACATCATTCTAAAAGCTGATTATGTGATTACTATAGGGATAACTTGCCAAGCTTAATTAGAGCATCAGGTAAGCTATACTATACTATACTATACTATGATATTATATAGCAGATGAAGGTATATCCTGATGCTCCTATGTATATGACTATGTCTTTGCTCTTAATTGAGTGTACATACCCTATCCATATAATAGTAATAGATAGGAAATCAAAATCCTATGATATTATATGATAGAGGCTCATTATAGAGTACTTAACTTAATAGAGAATGGTAGGATAGCATACTTATATATTAATATCTAAGTGTAACTGTCATCATAGTATAGGGTAGAGGTACCTTTAGTAAGACCACTACTAGTGTTCATAATACTAACATTGAAAAGAAACCTACTACTTTACTTATCCTCCCTCAGATCACTGATGTACGGATGGGGCGTCGCACTCAATTAAGAGCATATGACATAGTCGCATAACACAGGAGCGATCTCGCTAAGCGCCGTCAGGGTAACCCTTCATATAGCAAAAGAAACCTACTACTTTACTTGTCCTCCCTCGGATCACTGATGTACGGACAGGGCGTCGCACTCAATTAATAGCATATGACATAGTCGCATAACACAGGAGCAATCTCGCTAAGCACTGCCAGGGTAACCCCTCACACAGCAAAGAAACCTACTACCATAACTATTATCCAGTAGATCATCCCTATAGTAGTTTACCCCCCTCTCTAAAACCTATCCCTAAATTAACCTAACTACTGTAGTGCCCTAGCCCTATCTTCTACTAAGAATACCACTATAGATAATAGTAAGAAAAACCAGAAGTCCTATATAGAGGCCTCTAACTCTAACTCTACCTCCTTACCTAAGAAAACCTACCTATAGAACTTAGTGATATTCCTTCACTTTAAAGGCTACCCTTAGAGCTATCAAAGACTCTATGCAAAAAGTA
The DNA here is from genome assembly GCA_016880775.1 of Phymatotrichopsis omnivora. Lineage (NCBI taxonomy): Eukaryota > Fungi > Ascomycota > Pezizomycetes > Pezizales > Rhizinaceae > Phymatotrichopsis > Phymatotrichopsis omnivora. Next base: position 6,603 of record JABYPW010000834.1, read on the forward strand.
TTTTAGCTCCTATTCAAACTAGTTAGAGTTATTAATGCAAAACTCACTTAAGAATATACATATATCTACATCAACATTAAGTATATAGGTTATATCACAGTCCAGACACCCCCTACCTACCCTACCTCTAACTATATCCTATTCTTCAATAATATCAAATTAGATGTAACTCAAATCTGCTACACTACATGTAAAGATTTCAGAATCTTACCTATGTACTCTAATATCATAATTAATAGTATCCCTCCCCCTCTCTTCCTGCAGTTCCCAGGGTCACTATTATATGGACAGGTCAGGTACACTTAATTAAGAGCAAAGCCATAGTTGTATACATAGGAGTGATACTTGCTAAGCGCTATCAGGGTAACCTTTATATGGCTTAATCAATAGTATCCTTCAGCAAGCCCTTTATAACTTTCTAGCTCTTATAACTACTATATAAACTTCCCTTAGGTCACTGATGTATAGACAGGGCATCACACTCAATTAAGAGCATATGACATAGTCACATAAGACAGGAGCAAACTCACTAAGCACTGTTAGGGTAACCCTTCATATGGCTCTAGCTCTTATAACTATTTATAGGAGCTATATATAAAGAATCAAACAAAATATCTAGGCTAAAATCGCTGTATAAAGGTTACCCTAATAGTACTTAGTGGATGAAGGTATATCCTAATGCTTTTATATATGTAACTATATCTTTACTCTTAATTGAGTATATATACCCTGTCCATATAATAGTGACTAAAGGAATCCAAATTCCTATCTAGGGTAAAATCCACTCTGTAACTGGTGTTTATCTAATATCTTCATAGCTACTCTACCTTAATACTCTTAATAATAATCTACCCTACTATACAAGTATCATAGTTAGAGTTCCCCTAAAGGATACTTCTCTAATAGTGTATAAAAGAGTCTTTCTATTTAATAAATACTATACTATAGCTGTAGTAGCTACATGTAGATTTTTTTGTAACTGCAAAGAGTAGTTAGAAAACAAAAAATGAGTTATCATCATCAATAAAAACTATATAGCTTGAATTATATAGTATATCTCTATAGCAACCTAATAAAACAAATGCTGGAAACATAGCCTAAAACTTTACCCCTTGTATAAAAAGCTAGAGACCTGAATACTACTTGTAACCTAATAGGACTCAAATACTAAAAGGTTATAGGGAAATTCAAACTATATAGAGTATATATCTCCCCTTAGAATGTCAAATAAATTTCCCCCCCTTAGGATATCAAGTAAATTAGTGTAGGAGGTAGTCTTACTCCCCCTAAATTGATAAACTAGCTTATAAACTTCTCCCTTACATTTAGCCTAGAATAGTCTTCTATAGTATTATACTTGAAGGAGATATCAGCCCTAGTATTATTACTAAACAAGCTATAGAAAAACAAATCAAGGAACAAATATAGAATACCTATATAGAGATTATAGCTCATAGATTCTATTGTGACCCTAAGATCACTAACTTACATAAAAATTACTTCTTCTAAGTCTACCCTTTCTATGTATCTTACATATTTCATATATTATCCTAACAATCCTACCTAGTAGTAACCTCTACCTAGGGCCCTAATATATTCCTTTACCCCTACTGTAATTAATACTATAAAACCCTCTAATATGTACTATTTAAGTACATAGTATAGTAAGATTTTAGGTAATAATATATCCCTCCCTAGTTTACCACTATTCTGCAGCTTCTCTTTTCCCTAGATATGATATAAAGTTTAGTTAACTACATCAAGGAAACTATTATGTTCCCTCAGTCACTATTATATGGACAGGTCAGGTAAACTCAATTAAGAGGATATACTTCTCCCTCGGTTTACTATTATATAGGCAGGACATATACACAAACTTAATTGCAAAGCCATAGCCATATACATAGGAGCGATCTCGCTAAGTACCATCAGGGTAACCCTTTATATGGTAACTCAATTAAGAGTAAGGCCATAGTCATATATATAGGAGCGATACTCGCTAAGTGCCATTAGGGTAACCTTCATACAGCTATCAAGGAAACTAATATGGGAATCCCTATATATACTTATCCCTATAAATTCTAGGTAGTAATTCTATTAGTCTAGAGCATTCCCCTTAGGCCCTAAGTTATTACCCCTTCCCCCTTCCCCCATAATACTTTGAATTCCCTAAGCACCTTTGATGCTTGTATAACTAGGATGTATACACAAACTTAATTGTAAAGGCATAGGTTCTGTAGCTCCTATTTAGGTTAATGTTAGAGGTACATATCTGCTCCTTACTAGGTATATATGATGAGAGACTTGTAATAGATGTAGATATAAGTATAAGTACAAGAAACTTCACAAGAGGGTATTACTAAGTAGACTCAGATATCTCAACTGGCAAGTTAGAACTACTTGTGCTTTTACTTTTATCATAGAGTCAAGAGTAGATAAAGGTCTTTTTTAGTAAGGAAGTAAAATATATTTTTAAGGCTCAAATATAGTATATAACTTGAGATGGAGGCTAGAGAGAAGAAGAAAAAAACATTACACATCCAGCATCTACTCCCTCTTAAATACCCAATTCTAACTGAGAACAACTGAGTAGTCAAACAAAGGAAAGAACCTTAATGAAACAATCTAACATGACCCCTCATGTACTACTTTATGATTTCTGAGAAGAAGATCAATATGCAATCAGAAATCAGCTTTATAGATTAGTAAGATCATCTATAACTTCCTGGAGAGAAAAACTCCTTAAGTTATGTCCCCTGATAATGTGACCAATTGGTATATTATGATGAGATTGAGGTGACAAGCCTTATCATTGATCACATATAGATAATCTTATATATGTTATATTGTCAAAGCCTTACCTTACTTAGTCAGAGCTTAGTGGTGACAATACTCATCACATGGTCCGATAGCTCAATTCAACAGAAGAGATACTCATGGATTCTGATATAACACTTTTATTGACTTAGAAATAAGTTCTACACATGTCCTAGTACCTAGGAGGACTACAGATACAGTGTTCTGTAACAGTAGAAGTGTGATACTAATGTAGCTAGATATAGTACTAGGCTGCAGAGTCTGTAGACTAGCCTAAGCCACCTGTAGGTTAAACTGCTAATTATATTTCTCAGGACTACTAGGGTTGACTTATACATAATAGAGTCAAGTGCAGTGACCAGCCTTCATTAGAGTTTAAAAGTACCTAAGCAGACCCCTTAGGAACTAGTTTTAAGAGTTCCCACCACCATTACACTTATTAGCCCTTCGATACTATAACTACTACTCAGATATTAAATCTAGGGCAATGGGAAAGAGTCACTAGTAATGTGTTAACTAGGCCCTCACTTCCTTACCCTACTCCCTCTCTCCCCCTAGTCTCTATTTTTCTTATAGAGTTTTTAGATATTTTAATGATTAAATACCTATTATAGATAAAGCTCTCCTAGGATTAGCTTCTCTGCCTTCTCCTTTCCTTTGCTCTTCTAATAATAATTCTATTTCAGATAGATTTTTTGCAAAGGAACCTATACCTCTCTTTTATTTTTTATTTTAGTTAGTTAATTATTTTGTATTTTATGCTATTTTTCTTTTAGAGGAGTTGTTTTTCTTAGACATCTTAGCTAGGATAGCTGTATATATATATTATTTTTAGAAGTCCTATTTAGAGCCTTAAAGAATAAAATAAAATATATACATACATAGATTACTAAAGGAATTGGATACTAAGAAAGTCTTTACCTAGCTACTTCTAATCCTGAAATAATTATCTATTTAGTCCTAATAGAATATGTAGATAAAAACCTTACCCTAGTAATAAAACTAGCCCTACTCCTCTCCAATACCTTTAATATCTTAGTAGTAATAAATCTCTAAAATAAAGATATAAGGAAGAGTAATACATCTAGTAGACAATCTATAGTAATTGTTATTAGACTACTAAAGGATAAAGTAACTTCCCTAGGAAAATTTATAATAAAAATTATAGAATAGCTAGAATGTAGTTTATATATATAATAACCTAATACTAAAAATGACTAAAAATAGGACACTATAATATCTTTTTTTTTTTTATGTATTTTTTTTATTTATTTTATTTTTCTTTATAGCCCTGTAAGAAGCTATCTAAAAGAACCTCTCTATACAGCTATCAAAAGGTATAGTAGAGGTCAAAGATATCCCTTACTAAGGGTAGTACAAGCTGAACTTAACTTCCCATTTCGATCACTTGTAATGTAGATAGTGTGTTTATACTCGATAAGGAGTAAGGACATAGTGATACATTGTAGGAGTATTAAGTATATACCTTCATTCACTAGGGACTATCAGGGTAACCTTTATATAGCTAATCGTAGTACAAGACACCATAATATCTTATATAAAGCTCTTGAATACAACTGTTAGTACTATAGAAACCATGCTAATAAACTGTAGAAAGTATATAAATCATCAGAACACAGATGCTACTACTACTCATGCCTAGGATATAATAGAAATGGACTCTGTAAATATTACCCTCTCTATTACATAAACTATAGATAAGTATATAAGGCTACTACCCTAAATTACCTAAGAAAGATAGAAATAAGAGATACCTTCTAATAAGACTTAGACTAGTGATACCAGGAATAGCTAGAGTTATTTAATAAAGAAATGTAAGATAACTAATAGATACTAATCATAATGAGAGAATATAGGGTCTAAACCCTAAAGTACCTTTTAAAATAATCTAATACAATGGTATATGATCATAATCAGCCCTTAAAAACATCTTTCAAACTACTATAGTTTTTTCTAGTTTACTTTATATTAATTATTTCTAGGTACCCTTACAGGGTCTATTTAAGTTGTCCTATTTGTCCATTTATCTGAGGGTAGGCTACCATAGACTTTGATAGCTTAACTCTAAAAGAGTCTATTACTTCTTTCAGGGTGAGGATGGTCTAGTGGTATAGTTGTCCTAGTGTCATTATGCAGTAACATGTAATATTATGGGTTTAAATCCTACTTATACCATACCTAAAATACTATGATTTCCCTATTGGTAGTAGGTTTTATAGTGTAAGGAAGTTTTCCCTGACCATATATGGTTCCCTAATTACTAGTGAGTCTATGTAAGCAAATACAACTGATAATCACAATAGCTATATAAAGGTAACCCTGATAGTACTCAGCAAGTATTGCTCCTATATATGTGACTATGGGTAAGGAAGTGAGGGCCCAGTTAACACATTACTAGTATCTCTTTCCTATTGCCCTAGATCAAAGTGTTGAGTAGTAGTAGGTACTAATGAGTGTGATAGTAGTAGAGGCAACTAGGACTTGTCTCTAAGGGGTCTACTTAGGTATCAATGAAGGCCAGTAAAGGTAGCAAACCTTTTAAAGTGTAAGTATCCTAGTAGTTCTGAGGAAGGTAATCAATGGTTTAACCTGAGGTCAGCTTAAGCTAGTCTACAGACTCCTCAGCCTATTGCCATATCTACCTGTATACCTTTGGGTATGCTCAGGGTATTACACTGGGACCTAAAAAGGTAGGGGAAGCAATAAAAATGGGAGCTACAGAACCTATGTCATATGCTCTTAGTTGAGTGCGATGCCCTAGTTCTTTTAGCATCAAAGTTGCTTAGGGAAGCTCAGAAATTCCTATGTATGTGACTATAGCCTTACTCTTAAATGAGTGTACCTGACCTGTCCATATAATAGTGACTAAGGGAGTATCATTACCTCTATTACTTCTTTCTAGAAGGTGTTAAACTTAAGTTCTCTATCTAAGACTGTTAAATAGGAGGCTATATAGTTTCTAGATCTCATGAATAAAGATATTAGCTAGAACCTTAGATGTGATATTGGGTCCTAATAGGATAAAGTGAGCTATCTTAGAGAAGTAGTCTACAATTACCTAAATCTAGCTAAAGGTATTAGAAGGAGGTAGGTCTATAATAAAGTACATAGAGATTGACCCCTAGGGTTGATATAGGATTTCCAATAGGAGTAATGTACCAAATGTCTTATAGTAATGTACCTTATTCCATTGGTAATAGTTATAGGAGGAAATGTACTTAGCTATATCCTTCCTAATTCTAGACCTATAGAAATCCCTATTGATAAGCTCATAGTTCTTATTATAACCTATATACCTTGATACTAGGTAATCCTATTAGGACTGAAGGACCTATATAGGAATAGAGGAGGGGATAACTAAAGTCCATTGTATAGGAGAAGCCTGTTAGAGACTGAATAGTCCCTACTAGGATTCTTCAAGTAGGACTAGTCATTAATGTCCTAAGTAGAAGCTCTCCTCAATTCCTTAACAAAATCAGGATGAAGAGAAGTCAGTGATCTTTTAACAGTAGAGATATACTGACCCTTTTTGAGGAAGAAGAGCCTTGCTTAGGTGCCCCCTCTCTAGGAGTGTAGTCCCTACGATGAGTGAGAACATCAGCCCTAGTGTCATAGGTATCTATCTTCACTTTCTGTTGAGCATTTTTTTTGTGGTTTTGACTTCCTGTAGGTGTGCAGCAATTTGTAGAACCATTGGTGGATCATCTTTTCACAGAATTGATTACGTTTTTGGTTATGTAGAGAACTTATATATGCTCTTTCAGATTTCAAGCTTTTCCTTATACTTATCTACATTAAATAAATTATACATGTGATTGGATCATACGTAGAAAATCCAGAGCATTAGTAAACTCTTCAATTAAAAGCAAAAATTAGAATGAAGCCGTAACACTAGAGAATATCCGGAATATGATACTTATTCTTTTATGCAAGCACAGCCAATCGTTTGTTATTGTTCCCATCAACCTCTCCAGGTCCCCGCACTCATCGTAGAGCACATTCTTTTTTACTCCCTCCTTTCATACAATACCTATAGTTTTTTTTTAAACAACCTATCGCCCTAGCTCGCTCAACAAAATCGCTTTTTGATTAACGACTTGAATTTTCGCCCACCAATGCTCCATAAAATGGACGACATCCCTGAGAGCACTTGCCCAATTTGCATGGGCGCCTTCGTAAATGCCATCAAACTCAACTACAGCCACACGTTCTGTCGTAGCTGTATCTACGTCCGGCTACGAAAGAAACTATCCCTCTCCGATGAAGCAGTCTGTAGCCATCATTTGAATGTCTCTTGCAAGTTAATTTCAATTACCCCAGAGAACACTAACTTTGCAGAAATTCTCAGCCACTACGAAGCGCTACTTCCGACTAGGAGGATTAGATTCCCAAAGTGCTTCCTGGCACTCTATATCTGGGATGTGCGGAGAGATATGGGATTGCCCGAGGACTGTATATATTGTTGAAATAAATAATCAGAAAGACATCGCTAACAAAGACCTGGAATTTTATTCCAGAGCCGGTTTGGGGGAAAACGAAAAGAAACCATTAAATCTTTCGTAAAATATTAAGTGCTCTGTGTCAGCAAAATGTGATCATGGCTTCATCAGCTACAGAGGTAGGTAATAATAATAATAATAATAATAAAAAAAAAAAAAATGTACAAAGAATTTCAAATGATACGTCTAACTTCTTTGCAGTTTTGGACGATAGAATCTGAAACGCTAGCGGACCTTGTCAAGTTTAGAACTAACGTTGAATCCGTTTGGATGTGGCAACTGTTCGTGTTGGATGTTTGGAATCTTATACAATCCTGACTTCCGGAGCGTAGCCAGCAGTTTGTGGAACTGTTACTTGATCTTTTTTTTAGGACGCTCTGTCTGATAGGTCATCTCTGTTAGGTATACCAAACTTTCTTCTTCTTCCGGCTCACCTACTGATTTTATTTGATTAGATCCAGAAGAAATGTGACTTGTGGCCTTGCAGCGATGACTTCGAATGTCAATGATTTGGGGTGCTTTCGCAATCAGATTAACTAATCTTCTCTGGCACACAAATTTTCATTAACGACAATGATAGAGAGTAAAGAATATTCATTCGCATGTAATTTCCATAATACCAATTACTTATCCCTGGATCCTTTTTTCAAACAGTCTTTAAACAAGGTGAATTTTAACACCAAAGGTACTCTACTAAGTCCGCTAGGTTCATATATTATCACTCGTTACAATTTATACCACGAAACTTCCACCGCGTGTGCAGAAAGGTCACCAAACCTCATCATTTAAATCTCAAGCGACTGACATCCAATCCTCATTTATTCCAAAGGGTTACCTATTGGAAAAGTCCTGCCCGTGTTCTATCCAGAAGCTATTTCCTAGATTTTAATGAATCAATTGCCGTCGACCGAGAATGCTAACTGACAAGAGGTCTGAGGGCCTCTAGTATCAGCATACGTGTCTTGATTCTCGTTTGCCTAATGCACTATTATAAGCCAAAATTGTCAACACTTATAATTAATATCATGGCGCGAAATGACAAAAACATTTATTTCGTGTAACGAGATTTGAACTGTGCCGGTAGTTGCACACGGTTTCTCCAATGCTTCAATACAACAAATCTCCATTTACATCGCCCTATTTGACAATATATTTCGCCGCAATGACTAACATTCAGTCTGAAATGCACGTCCGCAGGCAACAATTCCGCATACGTTCAACACATCCAACTTGAACCTTTTTTACCAACCTATTTATTATTATTCACATCGGTAGTAGCAGCCCAAACACCCTCCCCATCCTACCCCACCTCAAGACATTCCAGTCGGCCCAAAATCCTAAGTATATCGAATCAAGCTTTTCCAACCTTAAAAGATAATATCTGCAACCCGATTAGCGATTACTATCGGCAAATATATGACGACCAAGCATACATCATTCTTCCCTACTTGCACAATATCGTCTTCCGCAACTCTGACGCCTCCTGGGCCTTCTATGTATGCAATGGGCACATCACCCATCACCTTTTTCGCCACTTCTCGCACAGTTGTATTCCTGTAACGACCAGCTTTCTGCTCAATCACAAATACCGTGAGAGTTGGAACTATGGGGAACTTACTTGCCCACCAGGACACAATCCCTGAATACCGCTGAATGTCCGGAGTCGGTTGTATTTGTTCCCGAAGTGAAAGAGTGAATATTGCGCACAGGGAAAACGGGCACTAGGCCTAGTAATTGCGCCGCTCTTGATAAGACTTGAACAACACCCGTGCTTCCAAATCTATACAACACCAAATCCTTCAAATTTTCTATCCGGCTAAAAAATCCAGTTAGTATCTTGGCTCATCCGCAATGCGATTCCCAAGCCGACAATAAAAAAAAAACTTACTTCTTCAACTTCTCATCCATTTCCTTCAGCCCCCCACCTTCCGGATCTCCATCAGCAACCAAATCCTCTCTCGTATCCACAAATTCACTCCCCTCGGTATAACGGATATATCCCTGTTTTGCCAATTTCCTCAAGAAAACCTCCGATATTGCTGATGTCAACACAATTGTGTCGGGGGCTTGCTTCTTTGCGATCTTTTGAATGTTTTTGTCGGCATCTGGATGATCGATTTTGTTCAGGGCGCATACGGTGGGAAATTTTTCGTCCGTAAAGGCATTGACAACTTTTTCGATGGTTTCATTGTCCCAGGATTCTAAAGGGGTTTTTAGTTTCAGGCGATCCAGACATCGGGCTACGAGAGCGGATGTCGACCCGTACCCAGAGAATTGACCTTGAAGGGTGTCGACAGGGTTTGCCTCTATTGCAATTGAATCGCCAAGTCAGCGGTACTCCCCTGATAGTAAAACTGAAGCATCAAATTTAAATAACATACTCAAAGCTACATGCCGTCGTTTTATAGAACCCCTACAAATTTAATTCATCAGTATGTCCCTCAAAAATTTAGGTTGTCCATAACCCTTTAGAATCTTCCGAACACACCATTTTTCCATCAAATTCCCTTGTATCCACCGCACAATCTCTCCTCTTAGCCAAACGATATCCTGACTGGGGTCATAGCCCCTCGTTGCCTTTCCCTCAGCATCCGTAGTCCCGCTCACGTCTACTACATGTACCAAAGCATCGGCATGTCGTAAGTCGTCCAAAAACTTATTTCCTAGTCCTCGCCCTTCGTGCGCCCCAGGGACCAGACCAGCGACATCAAGAAGCTCAATTGGAACCGAACGTTTGCCGTCGATGCAGGAGCCGTAGTTGGGCTTGCATAGTGGAATTTTGTCGAATCGTTTGCAGGCACAGTCCTTTTCCAAATTGGTTGGTAAAAGCAAAAATAAAGTAAGGGGAGGAGGAAAGAAAAGCAAAATATATTATTAATAAACAGATAGAGTTGGCGTAAACATACAATTTGCAGGTACCCTACTGCGCGCTGAGGGTCGATAGTGGTGAAACTGAAAGTCTCAATTAATTCCAACCCCGAAGATCGAAAACCCTTCCAAGATTCTTAGGCCACTCACGGAAAATTTCCTACAGCATCGCAGTATGCATCCAGCTTTAGTTCACTCCAATCCGTCGATTTGAGATGAGAGCTCACCCACCAACCTTCGAATTCGCGTCGGTCAACGAGTTAAGCATGGTGGACTTGCCACTCGACGGCTTTCCGACAAGACCAATCAATGGATCGCGGGGCATGGCTCGGGGTTGTTTGCTGTCCAGGAGATACTTTTTCCTATTTGGAGGTGAGACTATGGCGGGGTATCGCGTTTAGAAGATCGCGTTCCGCTCGAGCTTGGCTTGTCTTGGGGCTGGTGAGGCTCTTCACTCGCGGTTTTGATTCAGTTGTCGTCTGCCGGGAGGTACCAACAAAGCCGCTCAGAGCATAGATATCTGGTTGCTGAATTGTTTGCTTTTCTATCTATCCTGGAGCCCGAGTGTCGTACAGAGATTTCTGGATATGATTTGATCGTCTAAAGGTAAGACCAGATAGAAATGCCCAGCAACATGAGAGGGAGTACGATACATCTCGTAAGCATTGCGTTACGTACGCATGTAAAATGGGAAGCGTTGCCCGGACTTTTATCCACGTTCACACCCGAGATGCATGTTCCAAAGTCCTTAGTTGTGGACGTTACTTACCTCTACAAATACTGCTAAGTACCAACATACAATACTCTTTGCGATGTGTAATTAAACTTATCGACACGCATATTATCTAACACCGTTGCTATCTGATAATGTCCGCCAAAATATTTGCAGGCAAGGGTTAGGGTTTCTTTGTCCCGAGAGGTTCTGCTGCCGCCAAGGGGCTATGTAGTCCGAAGCTTAGCAAGATCCTCAACGTGGTGTTTTGCGCTAGGTAACCTCACCCTCAACCACCGTTACCATGACGAGACCCGTACCAGCAGCCTTTTCCTCTATCTCTTCCGACAGCATAACCACAATCAACCTCTCGCGACTGCTCTCCCGTCTAGATAAAAAACTTGGTCCTTCTGTTCTCAGTGAAGGCAAGGTTAATGCCACGTCGTCTTTGGAGAGAGCGAAGATCACTGCAGTTGTACTCCCACGTGGTTCATATTGTTTGATACTAGCAAGGCCTAGCTGATAGATGTATAGAACCTTGAGTATGCTCGGCAGCTCCTTCTGCAACGGGAATCGGAGACGACGGGAATTAAGAATCAGAGCCAGCGCCAGAAGGTGCTTGCGGAGCTTGGACAACAGAAACAGGCGATAAGAAGGTTAAATGAGAAGCTGCACATAGCCGGCCAGGCTGCATGTCTCTCGACATCAATTCCGTTGCCTACATGTACTAACTAAAACTTTAGGAAGACGATGATGAAATGGACGAAACCGACGATGAGCTCGAGCCCCCACAGGATACCACGGAAGAGAAACCGACGTTGACAACACCTGTACCGCTTCCAATGATAATGCCGTCAACAGGTGATCAATCTTCTAGTACTGCACAGCTTCCGACCTCGTCGGCGCTCCGCAACCGCTTTGCTACGAATACATCGAACCCAGTTAAGGATGAACGAGCGGCGCTTTTTTCAAAGTCTGGCTCGAATGAAGAAAAATTGGCAGATACAGAGAAAGTGCTTGATATGCAAAGGAGAGCGCAAGAAGAAATCTCCGAAGATCTTTTAAAGATGGCGAAAATGCTAAAAGAAAGCAGCTTACAATTCGGAAAAGATCTGGAAGGAGGGAATACAGTAAGTTTTCCGTCCTTGGCACTTACTTGCCGATCCTAGCACAAGTTGAATTGGAATCTAACAAATCTATAAATGTAGTATCTGGAGCAAGCACAGGAAGGGCTTGACAAGAACCTTAGGGGAATGGAGAGCACTGGAAGCAAGATGGACAAGCTGCGGAAGAACGACAGCATAAGCTTTTACTGGGCTATTATTTATATCGCCTCCCTGCTTGTCCTTGTAAGTCTTCCGATAGATATACTACATTATTTTGGCTGTGAGCTGACATGAAGCCAGGCTTTTTTCACTCTTTTCATTTTATTTTTTGCGCCAAAATTGAGATGGTAGAATATGTGAGGTTTTTTAGAATAGTTCACTGTTTCAGGTAATATTTTGCAAAGGTGTTTTGGAGTTGAAAAGGGCTAGCCCCTTACGATAACCAAGACGTGCTTTACCAATTAGAGTTCTATGAATCATTTCTGGGTAAAGAACGGGAAAAAAATATCTTTGCAGAGCAATATTTAGATATTAAAATAGAAAAGTGGCAATAATAGTTGCGATAAGTCCCCGGATAATCCAGGTAAAATAATTTCATGTGCCCTTTGTCAGTCGTTCGTTAGCAATTTAATTTGAAAAAGAAAAGAAGAAAGAAAGTTGTAATTAATACCTACTAGTGCCCCTCTCATCCTGCATCCCAATGATAGGCCTCGGAACTTCCTTCTCTGGTTCCTTCTTCTGCCCTATCTTTGGGAGGATCGTCGCTTCCTTGCCGTTCCCTCCTGGCTAGGTTCAGGGCTTTGGTCTGGATATCGAGATCGTGAGATTATTCCGTCGCATGCAATGGACGTTTTTCATGGTAGCTTCGGATTTGGGCGCGTTGCACTTGGAGTAGAAATGCTCGGAGGGCTTGTACGATGGCAAAGATGATATGACTTTGAGATTTGACGAATCACCGCAGCTCTCGCGCCCAGGACCGTTTGGCTGTCGATAAAATATTTACTTATTTATGTATTTTTCTCCGCTTTCTTCTACTATAGTGTGAATTTGTTGTCCATTGTGGCGCACTTAAATTCATTTCATGGTGGACATCATCCACTCAGAGGGCATGGATAGAATACTAAGTAAATGTGCGTTAGAGTACATTGTTATGACGTATATGTACTCTAATGATGTACTAGTACATGTACTTATGTAACGATGTCCCTGATGAGGCACTTTACCCATTCTTGCATGGACAGTGCGACAGCGGTACTCAAGGAACAACTCAGGTTCGAATGTGACTTTGTGCCAGTGGATACAAGCTACCCGCTGAGCAGGTACTTAATTACCAAAGTACTAGTACACGATAGAGAAGAGAAAATCGCACAACCCACACCTCTCATCTTTGGCGCATGAAGTACTTCTAAGTTCTTGAATCTTAATTTCCGCTAGTACATAGGCAGTTCAAATCGAATCTAAATTTGTAAGTTCACGGCCCATGAGATGCGCAAAAGCAGCAGAAAATTTCGACTGCAAATGTAAAATCGTATCAATGATAAATGCCGCTATGTATAGAAAAAACGCATTAGTGCTGTGAGAAGCTACTGGTAGTTAGAGCCTTACAGGGAAAGAAAAATTGATTTCTTTCCCCCC
>JABYPW010000835.1:0-20256 GCA_016880775.1 Phymatotrichopsis omnivora
GGGGGGGGGGGGGGAGATTGTGGAATGGAGCAAGAATCTTTGATGGGTATTGTTACGTATTCAATAAGTTTGGGCAATGTATGGTAGTAAGTGCATGAAATTGTGCATACTAGATTGGTCGCGGGATCCGGTAGTGCAGGTGTAGCGAGTGATAGTATGTGAATTAGTTTCAGTTTTGGAAAATGAGGGATCGGCGTATGTTACGAGAGTGCTGCTGAGATGCCGACACGTGCAGATGGGAATAAACGTAATTTTGACTGGAACTCGGTAACATCGGTTTTTTTCGTTGTTATGGCCGCGTTCGGCGAAACTACGTACATAGAATATAGGTGGTGTTAGGAGTATCTGATCGCGAGATCCTGAATCGGTTATTTGTGGGGACGTCGACCTCATTTCTTTCTTTTTTTTTTTGCATAGGAGAATATAGCAGCATGGTATGCAGAAACTAAACCCTCTCTCGAGTTTGACGTGCAACCATGGGCAACGGTGTACCGGAAGCGAGGTAGATGGAAGTTATAACACGTGGCCATGAAGAAAAGGAATGTGAAGGAATTGAACGTAAAAAGCATTGGTTTAGGCATTTGGGATAAGAACTGGCGTTGTGTGATCCGAGTGATTTTACATGATCAAGGAGATAGAGGGAATTCGGGAGGAGCTTGGATAAATTTGGTGAATCGTAGGATTAGAGCAGGACTAAAAGAAGAAATAAGCATGGGAATGAAGATAGTGAGTATTGTGGAGGGGAAAGATTGCATTTGAGGATGCGGGAGCAACATATACTGGAATTGTGAGTGGGCACGTTAGCATGGTGTTTGCTTTTACTGATGTGGTTGATTTCAATACAATATGCAATCTATATTATAGCTGTCTATTTCTTCTATTATTATCTAATTTTGCTGTGGTTAAGCCACTTGGTTTTTCTCTTCCAGTTACTTTTATCCTTACCCTGCTTTTTGCAATGTTCATCCTAGACCAAGCTCAGGCCAAGTATCTGATCCCCTTTTTTCCTGCACCATTGGTTGCCTGCATTACTATAGTGTACTTGCAATGTTTTCCCTACGGGGCTTAATCATCTGTTCTCTGTGGCTAGTTAGTTTCTGTTGGTTTTAATCTTCTGCTTGCAAGGGTTAGGCCTGCTACCTCACCTTGATAGACTTTGCCCATTCCTTCTTGATTTGACTAGGGTATGCCTTTGGGCTACTTCTATTGGAAGATTTTGATATCCGTGCCATTACACTATATTGCAAGGTGTTGGAATAAATATGCGCGTACGTTTCTGTTCGGATTTTCGTTGCGTTTTTCCTATTTTCCGTCTTGATAGCCTCTTGTTCTGTTTTTTTTCGGGTCAATATGGGGATTCTGAATATTTAACTATATACACTGGGTCAATTTGCCTTTAGGTATATCTATTTCCTCTAAGTTTATATGTTTCCGTTGTTTCCGTTTCTATTTATAGCATTGCATGTATCATGGTTTGTCACTCGGTTGTCTACCAACTGGTGTTTATTGCTTTTGCATCCTGTAACGTTAAAAATTACACAAATTTGAGATTTAAATAACACATAATTGAATGTAAAAACTGTAAGTTAATCTACATACAAAAATAGCAGAACTTTAGAAGTTTTACTTATATATATGTTAAAGTAGATATAATATTAATATATTCCTTAGTATATAGTTTAGGAAGTTAATTGCAGCTTAGTATACAGTTAATTTTAATCGACATGAGGTAAACAAAAAAAAAAAAAAAAAACATGCAGTCAATTTTTGTTACTGATACCAATTGAAACTATATGTACTACTGGCTATACACTCCCTCTATTTATTGTACAAAAAGTTAGTACATATTATATAGGTTAGTATATCCCCCCTAGTGATCATAAGGTTAGCCTAAGTCCTATTCTGACTTTTAAATAGCAAGCTAATAGAAGTAAGTAATCTATTTAGGACTCTAGGTAGCTAGAAGGGAGGTGTGTCTTTAGTGTGAGCTAAAGGTTATAGAAACTAAATGAGGTATAGTCAGGAAGTTAAACTATATTTGTTTTTTCATATCCAAGGGATATATATAGAATTTTTCTAGCTTAGACAAGCCTCTAGGCTGTAAGATGAATAACAATCAATGATATATATATATAGGTTAGTACAATACTACAAGTGTTAGAGAGAAAGATACTATATTCAATGTAATAAACTGTGGTCATGTATTTTCCTATTTGTTTGATTCTCCTTACATTTCTTATTTATTATCATTATTCTTTAGAATTCCATATTACAAATTATAAACTATCACTCAGTTATATATTATCACTTGTGTTTCACTATCTGCCTTGCAGAGGTTATGACAATAGTATTTATATTAAATGACATATAGAAAACTATTATAAACACTAGTAGTAGTTGTGTCAATGTTACCTAGCCTACACTATGATCGAGGTTATGGTTATATTATCAATATATAAGTATTGCTGTCTCTACCCTTCATCATTATGTTAAGCACTCTGGAGTACAATCCTCTATCACATGACCTTATGGTATGGTATAGCATACTCTAGCTTTGCTGTTAGCTCTGACTAAGTGTAGGAAGTTAGCCCTATAGTTACTATATGATCAGCTATCGGCATGATATGATATTGGCCTAGTTAGCTATGAGGTCATGATTAGTTAATTAGACTTATATTATGAGAGACTAGTACTAAATAGGAGTAAGGCCTATAAGAGTATTAGGCAATCATAGTCAAATTGAGTACTAACCATGTCCTGTCCTTCCAGACTCTTCTATAGGATTCAGTGATTAGGAATTGAAAGATGGTCTAGATTATGAAATGGTTCTTCAGGTTTCTATTTTCTTTACAATCTCTTTATTATCTTAGGAGGAAAGGGTTCTATATAAGCATATGTTTGTTTTATCTTCTGTCTCTTCATTTCCTTTCCTCTTTAGTATATAGCTACTAAATCTTCGCTGTAATCACTATTATAAAAGCCTTTGAGTTATCTTTGAGCCTTAAAGAATATATTCATTCTTCTCTTCTTCACTTTGAAGTCTGCCCTAAACTTGTAAGAAAGATATCCTTTTAGTTGAGCTTTATTTAGCTAAGATATCTGAGTTTACACAGTAATATTTGTAAAAGCATACCTAAGGTATCTTTACTAAGTCTTTACATTCATGTAGGGTAATTCATCACACTATATTCTTTAAAGAAGATAGCTTCTTCTTATAATATTCCAATGCCTAAGACATCCTCTCTTGCACTTGTGGGCACTCAGCTCACCTGTTATGAACACCGGTATTGGTTATATTATTGGTACCTGGGACGATACGCTATGATGGAGGTTATACTTAGATTATCAACATGTGAGTATGCTATCTCTATTGCTTCACTATTGTGTTAAGTACTCTAGAGATAATCCTCTATCACATAACATCGTAGCATGGTATGGCATAGTGTGGCTTTATTGTTAGCCCTGACTAAGTGTAGGGATTCAGCCCCATAGTTACTACATGATTAGCTATTAGCATAAGGCGACATTGGCCTAGTCAGCTATGAGGTCATGATGAGGCAATCAGACTCATATCATGAGAGACTATCATAAATCAGGAGTAAGGCCTTAGAGGGTGATAGGCGATCATAGTCAAATCAAGTACTAATCATATCCTGTCCTTTCTGGACTCTTCTACAGGTTTTGGCAATTAGGAATCAAGGGATGGCCTAGATTGTGAAGTAGTTCTTTAGGGTTCTATTTCATTTATCATTTCTTTATCATCTCAGGTGAAGGAAGTATATTTAAGCATGCAGTTCTGTCTTGTCTTATTCTTTAGTCTATCCTATTAAGTTAGTGTAAAAGATGCTTTGCTAGAGGAAAAGTATAAAGTTAGCTAGGGAATAGAGTATATCTTGTCTTGTTCTTCTACTAACATAGACTGGGTACTAGGACATGAAGATATACTAGGCAATAAGGAAGCTAATACAGAGGCTAAAAAAAGTATCCACACAACTAGTCAATGCTAAATCAAAAGTCAAAAAAGTCCCCATAAGGAGCACAGTTAAACAGAAGGTTAAAGAAATGACTAAACAGCTACTCAAAGTGTTTGTGGGCTGAAAAAACCCCTAAGCAGACAAATATGATCATCTACTAAGATATGCAGCTACAAGAGCCTACTAGTTCTGAGTACAACAAGCCTACATCCCTAATCTTAGAGCCTGGGATAGATAACATAACATCTACATATGGGGAGAACTCCAGTCGATTAAACACTTCCTGAAAAAGTGCCCCTCCCTAATGAGCCCAAAAAATAAAATCCTAGAAAATAAAAGCATCCAACAGCTACTTTACAATGAAATAAAACTCTAGGAAAAACTAGTTAACAAAGGACTAGGAAGGCCCCTGCTGAGAAATGAACTGCCACTGCCACCCTAAGTCATCATATAGAGAGAAAGAGGAAAGTAAGAGGAAGAAGGATAGGAAGGTCTCTTTTTCAGCTCTTTATAGAATGAGGAGGAAGTTGGTGTTTTTTCTTTTTTCTTTTCTTTTGTTCATATCTTTTCTTTGGTTTTTACTTTTCCTTGTATTTGCCATGATACTCCTTTTTCTGCCTCTCCTGAAAGTTAGTCTATCCTATTAAGTTAGTATAAAAGATGCCCTGCTAGAGGAAAGGTATATGTTAGCTTAGGGAATAGAGTATATCTTGTCTTATTCTTCTTGCTCCTTCCTTCTTTTAGTATATACCTACCTTATCTTCTCTGTAATCACTATTGTAAATGCCTTTGAGTTATCTTCAAGCCTTAAAGAATATATTCATTCTCCTCTCTTCTCTCAAGAAGTCTACCCTACAATTATAGGAAAGATATCTATCTAGTTAAGCTTTTATTTATCTGAGAGATCTGAGTTTACTCAGTAGTATTTATAAAGCATGCCTGAGGTATCTTTACCGAGTCTTTATATGCTATATAGGGTGATCTATCACACTATATTCTTTAAAGAAGATAGCTTCTTCTTCCAATGTCCTGATACCTGATACATCCTCCCTTGCTCTTATCATAGGTACTTAGCTAACCAACCCCTTATCCTAAACAGTTCGGACTACTAGATCCTCAGCCTCCAATGTATCAATACATGAGGAGGCTACCATAGACCTTAAGCTGTTAGAGTTGCAATATGCTAACAAGTACTAGAAAGTGGTGATAGATAAGTATATCACCACTATACAAGCACTTCACAGGGCTAGGGAGTTTTTGGGGGAAGACCCTTTCAAACAGGCCCTTCAAAACACTAAGGAGGAGTTCCAGAAGCAATAGGATAATGTGGCCTTGATTGTCTATACCACTATTATCCTGCACTAGAACATCAATAAGCCCCTCCCTAAGATGTCTATAGCCTTTCCCCCTCAATGATAAATCTACTTCTGGCTGCAATTGAGCAGATTCAGAATAAAAGGGACTCTTTCTTGTAAATGGAGGCTGACTATACTAACACTCTGAACAGAGCCCATTAGGAGATAGTCAAAGGGCTCAATAAGCAGGTTACTAAACTCTGTAAGTAGTTGGCAGACTAGGCTCTGCATCTCCTTGCTTCCCCTAACAAGTAAATTACTGCTCTTATAGTGTCCCTGGTATAAGCCAAGTTTAGGGTTAAAGTCCTAAAACAGATAGAGGTGTCTCTCTAGGCTAGACTAGTAGAGGCAGAACAGAACATTCTGAAACTGAGGGCTGAGAATAAATACCTCTCCTCCTAGTCTACCTTGAGGAAAGAGGATGTGACCAAGTTAAGGCAGGACCTTATGTAGTCCAATAATGATGCTAAGATATAAAAGGAGCTCTACTATCAGTACAAGGAGACCTATAGGTCCATGGTCTTCCTACTAGTGTCAAGAGCACAGGGAGAGGTCATTGATCTTGATGATTAGACCACCTATATCTCTGCTCCTCTACCACAGCTATAATAGGCAGTACTATCCTTTAATCTACCCTCCTGTCCTATCTCTCTGACTCCTCCTCTGGCCCCTCTAGTCTGTTCTACCTTTGCAGGACCTTTAAGGACAAGGGGTCCTACCTCCTTTACCTCCTTTATACCACCTCTGTAACCAACCTCTCCTCGTCCCCTTTAGGAGAGTGATGTTATTCGAATTGTGCAGGAGGCCCTTTAGCAAACTACCCTACTAGTACCTCCCTCCAATCACTCAACCCCTGTTCTACCTCCTATGGTTACCACCTCATTCAAGGGCCCTAAGCCTGCTGATCTAGACAAATTCTTAGAGAAGGTAGAGGACATTAGGAAGTTTATCGAGCAGTGTAAGAACTACTTTACCCTCTAAGTACATGCCTTCCCATATAACTAGATCAAGACTACATTTGCTTCGATATACATGACAGGTATGGTAGCAGTCTAGTGTAGAGCCAATACTTAGTGGTGGACTCAGCTAACTAATATGTAGGAGGACTTCACTGAAGTAGTGAAGACCTATTTTAGAGCCTTTGCTACCAAACCCTAGGTGATAAGGGAGATCATCAATGCCAAATAGACCAAGGGGATTCTCTCTTATCTCACTAATATAGAGGCCCTTAATCAGATTACCTAGTATAATCAAGAGGCTTTGAGGTTTTAGGTGGAGAGAGGCCTCAAGGAAGATCTCTACCTAGCGATAGCTACCTAGACCTAGCATAACACTCTGGTAGCAGAGTGGTTATCCTATGTGGTCTAAGTGGGCCTAGTAATAGAGGATACCTATTCAGCTATCCAGGAGTCCCAGAAGGGATATTTAATTAAGTAGACCTCTACCCCATCTACTCCTTCTAAGTCTAAGAAGACCTAGGACAAGCATCCCTCTAGGTCAACTTCCCAGGATAAGGGGAAGATTCCTCAACTCACTAAGGAAGAGAAGGAGTAGGCTAAAAAGAATAGAGCTTATCTATGCTACTTGTCTAAGCAATATAGTATGAAGGACTATTACTCTATGAGGAAGTTCTCGATCTCTGCTGTCAAGATTACCTTGTCTACCAAGAGGAAAGCAGAGGACGATGGTAATTCCTCCTCCTCCTAGTAGCAAAAGATGTCTACAGCTGCCTGAGTGGTTGATCTCCTGGATAACTAGAAGTATAGGGATAATATCCATATATTGTAAGTTACCCTTCCCTATGGCATCCTACACTACCTTTTTCATTATATTCTTTGCTTTGTTTCCTTTAAGACCTATTTGGTTTGAAGTATTGGTTTTTATTACACTGAAATTTCCTTAAAATCCATTGATTGAAGTTTCCTTTATGCTGTTTTCCTACTAAGGAGCTAGTGTTTGGAACTATTGTTCTGTTCTCGGTGGGTAGGCCTGCCAGCATTGAGGCTAATGTAATTCATAATACCTATAATCGATGAGTTATAACCTAATATCTTACAACTGTTATGATCCTCTTATGTATTATTTTCCTCCTTTTCTTAGAGGTATTAACTAGAGGTTAGCTTCCTTTTTCTTTTGTAAGTTCTACTTGAGGAGGACCTGTAGCAGGTTAAAATGTGCTAGCTATATAGCAGACCACCACTCTTTACTATTATTTGCACCTTTATCATCTTTTTTCAAGCTACTTCCTTTCCAACTGCTGCATTATCAAACAACCTCCTTGCAGACTAGTCATATAGTGAGTTCCAGCTATGAGTTTCCTGGGAGAGATCAGGGAACGTATTCACTGCTGCCAAAATATCAACCATTGTTTCCTCCAAAGAAGGCCCTGCCTAAGGCAGGTACATTACAGTTCCAGTAACTCTTCGCTAGAAAATATACACAATCAAGGGTCCATAAGTACATGTGATTATAGCTATAGCCAAGTTAGATCATAGAGCTATAGGGGCCTACATTTTAGATTGGCTACCTGTCCCTAAGAAGAAGCGGTCCCAGGTAGTCATTATCTTCACCTATGATATTTCCTGTAGGTAGGAGTAGTACTACACTCCTAAGCTGCAAATGAAGGTCCTCAACCATCATGAACTCATTGATTTCGACATTAGCCCTATACCCCTATATGTGGACATATATATTCCTGTTAAGTAGTTCTAAGATCATGAACCACAGGTCAATTATGACTAGGCTATTCTCATGGGATTTCCCTCCTCCAAATGCAAGAACCATCTAGTGACACCAATGGTGCAGATGGCCTCTATATTTGAGTTGATCAAGGATGATAACTATTATGCCAATACTAAGGCTGTCAGTAGTAGGCTGCTTATGTAGGTAGACACCCTAGCCAATGAAGGAGTTATGTATCATTAGTGCACCGTAATAACTAGAGCTCCTATTAGTGACTTTGCTAAGCTCTTCATGCGGTCTTCCACCTCCTTGACCTCTGAAGGTGACAAGTAGGAACAGATATATCCTGCTGTCTTCTCTGAACATTTGGCCTCTTTGCTCCCTCCCTATTAGGAATAGGATTGCAAAATTGATTTGAAGGAAGGGATGACTCCTCTCTAGGGCCTGCTTTACCATCTCTCTGAGACTGAGCTCTAGGCCCTGTATGAGTACCTTGATTATATGATTAAGGAGGGGAAAATAAGACCCTCTAAGTCTCCTATAGGCACTCCTATCCTGTTCATGAATAAGGCTAATGGTTCTCTTTACTTCTGTATCAACTACCAGGATTTAAACAAGATCGTTGTTCAAAATCGGTATCCTCTGCCCCTTTTAGGTAAGCTCTAAGATTGAATCAGTAATTCGAAATGGTTCACCAAGCTCAATCTCAAGAATAGCTATAACCTCATGTATATTGCTAAGGGTGATGAGTGGAAAACATCTTTTCATACTTACTATGGTTAATATGAGTATTTGGTGATGCTATTTAGTCTCTGTAATACCCATACTATCTTCTAGGAAATGATAAACACAATCTTCTATGACCTCTTGGATTTAGGTGTCCTCATTTATCAGGATAATATCCTAATCTATGTTGCTACCAAGGAAGAATATAACCAACTTATCCATGAAATCCTCAAGTACTTAGATCATTACAAACTAGCTATTAAGCTAGGTAAGTGTGTCTAGGCAGTCTATAAAGTTAAATTCCTTATGTTTGTCATCTCTGACAAGGGTATTAGCATCTCTGAGGATAGGATTTAAGCCATTTGAGATTGGCTAACTCCTACTATAGTTTATAACATCTACTCCTTTCTGGGCCTAGCAAACTTTTATTCTGTCTTCATCTAAGGATTTTTGAAGATTGCCATACCCCTGACAAACCTCACTAAACAATACCAGCCCTAGTCCTGGGGGTCTCAGTAGTAGTCCACCTTTGACAACCTCAAGGCCCTCTTTACCTCTGCCCCTATCCTTGTCTACCATGATTCTCAGATCCCTCTTTAAGCTAAAACCAATACCAGTGACTTTACCCTTAGGGGCGTGCTGTCACACCAGTTTCCTAATAGCTTATTATGCCCTTTAGCCTTCTACTCTTGCAAACTTAAACCTGCAGAGCAGAATTATAAGATCTATAACAAGGAAATACTCACAGTGTTTGACTGCCTTTACATATAGTAGAGACATTAGTGTTAGGGAATAGCTTAACCAGTGCTAGTAGTGATGGACCATAAGAACCTGGAGTACTTTGTGACTACTTAGCTTCTTTCTAGGAGACAGGCCCAGTGGATGGAGAAATTGGGTACCATCAATTTCTAGACTGTATATTGGCCAGGTAAGTCTAATGATGCAGCTGATACTTTGAGTAGATGTGGGGATAATGTCCATATAAAGGGGGCACCTGAGCTTAGTCTTCTTTTTCTGTAGAAACAATAGTATATTACTGCAATTGAGAAGCTATATACCTCACTCAATCCTTCCTTTTACCAAGCCTTGAGAGAAGCTATTGCTGCTAACCCTAAATACTAATACATTCTTAGCTCACTATAGGAAACCTACTTAGTTCATGACAGCCTTCTAATGTAGAATAGTTTGTAGTATATCCCCCCTTCTCTCCATACTGAGGTTCTCAAGTCTAGGCATAATCACTCTGTAGCAGGCTACTTACACTGAGATAAGACCTTTAATCTTATCGATAGAGACTTCTACTGGCTATATCGACAGCAGAATGTAGCTGAGTATATCTCTACATGCAACCAGTGCTAATGGAATAAAGCCTACTGATATAAGGCCTATGGGTAATTGCTTCCATTAGAGATACCATACAGGCTATGGGAATCGATCTCTATAGACTTTATGATAGACTTCCCTCCCTCTGACAGTTTCACCTAAGTATAGGTGATAGTTGATCGTTTTACTAAACTGGCTCACTTCATACCTCTCAGTCATAATGTCAACTCCAGGCACCTAGCTAACATCTTTATTCATAAGATTTGGAAACACTACAGCTTGCTAGCCAACATCGTTTCTGACTATGATCCTAAGTTTGAAGTATTTTAGGGTTATGTGATAGATAATCTTGGGGTTAGATTGTCAAAGAGCACTACTACTCACCCCTAAATAGACAGATAAATAGAATAGCTTAACCAGGTCCTAGAAGCTTACCTGCATACCTATGTCAACTTTAAGCAATCAGATTGGGTGTTCTTCCTTGCCCTAGTAGAGTTTGCATACAATAATACCAAGTCATCCTCTCCTAGGGTATCTTCTTTCTTCACCAACTTCAGATATCATCCTTCACTTGACACTATCCAAACAGTCGCTGCCTATTGGGGAAGTAAGGCCTTAACTCAAGAATAGACCACAATCTAGCAATGTCTTTTCACAGCTTAGTAAAAGATAGTTATATGGTATGACAAGTCTTACTAGGCCTTCCTAGCTCTTAAGCCTGGTGACCACATCCTACTCAAGCATGATAATATAACCCCTTCCCAACCTTCCTGTAAGCTAGATGCCAAGTTTGCAGGCCCCTTCGGGATAATTAAACCTATTAGATCTTAGGCCTATAAACTTAAACTTCCCTTCTCTTAGAAGATCTACCTAGTCTTCCATGTCTCTAAACTTAAACCATACTTCATCTCTAGCCATTTCCTAGTGCACCCTCCCCCTGCTCCTAAAATCGAGGAATGTGAAAAGTACTTTTTTGTCTTAGAAATTGCAAAGGTTCGAAATAATTATAAGAGTAAATAGGTAGAATATTTAGTGTTGTATAAAGGATACTCTTAGGATGAGGGTAGCTGGGAACCTTTGGAGTCACTGCTAGTTAATGGTAAACCCATCAACACTCTCTTGACCTTTTGACAGGCCTATGTAGAGGTAGAGTCAAAATCTACTGAGTTAGATTACACTCCACTATATAAGAAGAGATAGAGGAATTGAGGTATATATAGTCACTCCTTCCTCTATAGTTTAGTTTCCCTTTAATTTATTAGGGTGTCACTATTGTGACTATTGCATGATCCTGAGTCCCCTTTAAGCTCTATTGAGTCAGGATGATCTCCCCCTATAAGCTGAGGGAAACAATTCCCCATTCATGGTAACTCTTAGGGATGGGTGAAGAATCAGCATAAGGGTAACTCCTATACGCATGGGGACCATGCACCTTAAAAGAGGTATAGTGTTATAAATACCGGTAGTGGTTATATCATTGGTACGTAGGACGATGTACTATAATAGAGGTTATGCTTAGATTGTCAACATGTGAGTATGCCATCTCTATTCCTTCACTATTGTGTTAAGTACTCTAGAGATGATCCTCTATTACATGACCTTGTAGCATGGTATAGCATGGTATGGCTTTGCTGTTAGCCCTGACTAGGTGTAGGAAGTCAGCCCCATGGTTACTATATGATTGGCTATTGGCATGATACGACATTGGCCTGGTCAGCTATGAGGTCATGATTAGGTGATTAGACTCATATTGTGAGAGACTATCATAAATTGGGAGTGAGGCCTAAGAGGGTGATAGGCAATCATAGTCAAATCGAGTACTAATCACGTCCTATCCTTTCCAGACTCTTCTACAGGTTTCAGCAATTAGGAATCAAGGGATGGCCTATATTGTGAAGTAGTTCTTTAGGGTTCTATTTCATTTATCATCTCTTTGTCATCTTAGGTAAAGGAAGTATATTTAAGTGCATAGTTCTATCTTGTCCTATTCTTCTTGCTCTTTCCTTCTTTTAGCATATAGCTACCTTATCTTCTCTACAATCACTATCGTGAAAGCCTTTGAGTTATCTTAGAGCCTTAAAGAATATATTTGTTCTTCTCTCTTCTCTTAAGAAGTCTACCATATACTCATAGGAAAGATACTCTTCCAGTTAAGCTTTTGTTTAGCAGAGATATCTAGTTTACTTAGTAGCATTTGCGAAGCATACCTGAGGTATCTTTACTGAGTCTTTATATACCATATAGGGTTATCCATCACATCACTAATCCTTCAGCATACATACTATATACTACTCACTCCTCTGCTAGCAATGTCTCAATACATAAGGAGTTGACCATTGACCTTAAGCCTGCAGAGTTAGCCTATACTAATAAACATCAGAAGGTCATTGTGGATGAATTCAATGCCATGGTGTAGACCCTTCTCACAGTAAGGGGATTTCTAGGGGAAGAGCCCTTTAAACAGTCTCTTTAACATACAGAGAATGAATTTTAGAAGCAGAGGGATGATGTAGTGGCTATTGTCTATGCCACTATCATCCTCCATAGAAGCATCAATAAGCTAGAGCTACTGGTGCTATAATTTTAGATTTGCTCCCTATCTCTATAAAGAAATGGTCATAGGTGATTAACATCTTCACCTATGATATTTCCTGTAGGCAGGGGTGGTATTATACTCCTAAGCTGTAAATGTAGGTCCTTAACTATCATGAACTTATTGATTTTGATATTGGTCCTATGCCTCCAGACATAGACATATATATTCCTGTTAAGTGGTTTCAAGATCATAAACTATAGGTCGATTATGACTAGCCTGTTCTTGTTACTTTCCCTCCTCGAAATACAAGAACTATCTTATAATACCTGTAGTCTAGATAGTATCAGCATTTACATTACTATAGGACAATGACTTCTATACCAATACTGAACCTGTTAGTGGTAGGCTACTTAGGTAGGTGGACACCCTAGCTAATGAAGAAGTTACCCATCATTGGTGTAGCACCATGACTAGAGCTACTGTTAGCAAGTTTGCTCAGCTCTTCATGCAGTCTTCTAACCCCTTAACCTCTGAAGGTGAGAAGTGGGAACAAATCTATACTGCTGTCTTCTCTAAATATTTGCCCTCTTTACTCCCTCCCTATCAGGAATAGGACTGCAAAATCGATGTGAAGGACAGAACTGCTCCTCCCTATAGCCTACTTTACTATCTCTCTAAGACTAAGCTATAGGCCCTATATGAGTACTTTAATCATATGATTAAGGAGGGAAAGATAAGGCCCTCTAAGTCTCCTGTAGGAGCTCCAACCCTGTTTATGAAGAAGGCTAATAGTTCCCTACACCTTTGTGTTAACTACTAGGGTCTGAACAAGATTGTTATTCAGAACCACTATCCTCTACCCCTTATGGAGGAACTGAGAGACTGAATCAGCAATTCAAAATAGTTTACCAAGCTTGACCTGAAAAATAGCTATAACCTCATCTGCATTACTAAGGTTGACAAGTGGAAAACTTCTTTTCACACTTATTATAGCTAGTATGAGTAGTTGGTGATGCCCTTTGGTGTCTATGATACCACTGCTATCTTCCAGGAAATAATAAACATAATTTTCTGTAACCTCATAGATTTAGGTGTCCTCATCCACTAAGATGACATCCTGATCTATGCTACAACTAAGGAAGAACATGACTGACTTGTCCATTAAGTTCTCAAGTGCTTGGATCATCACAAACTGGTACTTAAGCCAGCCAAGTATATGTAGGTAGTCTACAAGGTCAAATTCCTTGGTTTTATCATCTCTGATAATAGCATTACCATTTCTAAGGATAGGATTTAAGCTATTAGAGATTAGCCAACTTCCCTATTTATTTTTTTAAAGTTTATCTTGGTTATTTTCTTTGGTGCTCTCTCTTTGTTTATGACTGCTATAGCTATGACTTCATAGTTACTTATTATATAGGCATTATCTAGGGCTATCTGCTATTCTATACTCTAGTAGGCTAGAGTTAAGGATATTAGTAAGAGGTTAAACATTGTATCCCTTTGTCCTATATGGCCTACTCTTGTATGGAGATCAGGTTTATTCAAGAGGTAGTAGCCTTATTTATATACTTTACCCACCATTGGTTCTACTTTATTAGTTTCACAGATATTCAGGCTTCCCCACTAGGGATGGTATAGGTTGAGGTCTCTAAGTACAATGTTGTTTATTGGTATAAAGATCTCGTCCCATAGGATCTTGTCTACAGGGGTGTTCAGGGTATAGTATATATTTGTGATGTCCATGTATTTGTCCTTGGTGGTGTACATCCTTACTATTTGGATATCTCATTCAATGTTCTTAATTGGGAATAGCTTAAGCTTTCCATCTCCTAATATGTACAGTGCTACCTGTGATCTGGTTGTAGTGGAGGGGTAGAAACGATGGTATCCTTGGAATGCTTATAGTATGTTGTTGAAGGTTGGTGGTTCTTAGATAGTAACTACATTTGCTTTGTTCTCTGTTGCTGTTTTCATTAAGGAGTATAGGTTGGTTTACAACCTATTACAGTTGTGCTATAAAATTTTAAGGAAGGGCTGTGGACCTGGGTTCCACCTTATCTTTTCCTCTATTTCTTCTATTTATAGCTTTTCTTCCATGTTGTTACTGACCTATTCTAGCCAGTTCTTCTTTCTTTCATCTATTCCTCTATTGAAGGTGTCGTGAACTTCTAGGTACCTAAGGCAGTTTCTATCTATTACTCAGTCTTCTTGTCTATAGTTAGCACAGTAGACTTTGTAGTTTTCACAGGGGCTATAGAAGCTGTAGTTAAGTTGTAGGCATTTATGGTCCTTAGTTGAGTGGTATAGGAAGAGGGTGATTTTATATATATTTCAACAGGCACTGCAGTTCTTTTTCTCACTTTTATATGCAGTGCTTGTTTGCCCAAATTGGAAGTAGTTATAGTATTAGGTAGTTGGGGTCATTCTCTATGATCTAGCAACCTTGCAGGTTTTGTTGAAGATGGTGACCTGTTTTCCTAAGTTTAGCACTTATTCTTTTAGTAGCCTGATAGCTACTGCAGTGAATGTACCCTTGGAGTTGTCGTTGCTTCTTTCCTCTTTAACTTTTAGGTATCTTGCAGCTGAGATTTCTATATCTATGATGTAGGAGAGTTCTATGTGAAGGTTATGAACTAGGATTTCTCCTAGTAGTTCTATAGGTACTGAGTATAGGATGAGCTCTACTATGAAAGCTACTACTCTTAAGCCTTCTCTTAGCAGGGCTGGGTTTGTGATTTTTTTTGTGATAAAGTTAAATTCATCTAGGTACAGGATCAGTTTACTAGCTGGGGTAGTTGGTGTAGTGGCAATGATGACCAATAACTTATGGTTTACCATAACTGAGATGTTCCTTAATTCAATTGGGGCATTCTTTTCCATTGGTATTTTGATATATACTTCTATAAGCTTATCTGAGTTGGTATTGGTGGTGTTTGGGGTGACCACTTACCCTAAGAGTAAGTGGAGCTCTCTTCTTTATATAGGGTATATTTTTGTACTATTATATAGTCTTAGTTATCCTGGTCATCTTTCCCCTTCCTAGGGTAGGTTATTCTTTAGTAGGTTAGCTGCTATGATCTATACCTAGTTTAGCTTAGTAGTAGCTTCTACTTCAGAGTCATCTTCTGGTTCAGTTATAAATAGGAGCCATGTTAGTGCACTTATAGTCCCTTCTTATTAGGTTATATGTGGGAGTAGGTTATGGAGTACTGGGGTTATAGGTAGTGTCCTACTGTAAGGGGGTTATTGTTTTAGTTTTTGTTATAAGCTAGTTCCTTAGTTTTAGGGTTAAGGGGTTTGGGTATGAGCTGTTTTGTTATTTTTCATGTTATTAATGATTCTTCACAGGTATACAATTTCTCCCCATAGGTTATGAGCTGGTTCTTTAGCTCAAGGACTGTTCAGTTATGGGTATAGGTGTTATTATGCATGATGTCAAGTTTTCTTCATATATAGTTCAGGGCCATACTTATAGCTCTATTTGCATCCATATTCTTGATGTTTCTTATATTGCTCTCATCATCATCTATAAGCTTATAAAATGTTTTCCCTTAGTTGTCTGTCATTATTCTTACTAGCTCATATCTATCAGTTTGTATAACTGGGGAGTATGTTGGTCTTAGCATTTTGATGAGGATTCTTTTTCCTTTTTCTTTATAAGGGATGGTTGTCTTGTCAGAGTTATTATCTAAGTCACTTTCAGTATGCATTGACTTATTTGTGTTTTCTAAGTAGACCAAATCACTTTGGCTTCTTCTAGGTCATATTTAGCCTACACCATATCAGAGTATTTGTCTGAAGTTTAGTGGTTAGGCACTAGGGTATGAAATTAGGTCTTAGGGCTAATTGTATATGGTATAAAAGAGCATCCAAAACTATTCCTTATATAGACTTTATGACCAAGGAGATGACTCAGAACTATCATAAGAAATTACATAAGAAATAGAACCTGATAGAAACCCTATGACTTATTCTAACAAATCCAATATCAGTAATCAATATTCCTATGAGTCATAATAGAAATAATTACTGATATTATGAGTATAGATCACTGATCTTGTCTAAGATCATCATCATGCAATACAGCTTAATTAGCTGATAGGTTATACCATCATGATTGACTATCTTATACAAGTTACCTAAGTTATCTTATCATGTGTTAAGACATATATGAGAGGTTGCTAGATTAGTCAGATCTTAGCTAATATAATGGAGGTGATACATTATAATCTTCAGAGGCTAGAGCCTACACTTGAAGGATAATTTCTGCTTAACTATGAATAGGAATACTCACTGAAGTTGCTTATCCAATATAACCTATTATCGTGTATATCCCTAGTACCTAGGCTGTAATAGTATTTTTTTCACTTTGTATTTAATCTATACATTTCTCTTTCTTCTTTTCTTACCCCTACTGCCCTTTCATAATCCCTTCCTATTCATTAGTAGTTACTTATAGGTTCAGTAAGAAGGAAGGATATGATTCTCCCTCAGTTCAATATTGTAAGGGCAGGGTATGTACACAAACTTAATTACGAAGACATAGCTATATATATAGGAGCAATCTTGCTAAGCACTGTCAGGGTAACCCTTCATACAGCTATTGAGGTAATCAGTCGCATTTGCTTACAAGGATTGAACCAGTATATAGGTAACCTTGTATAGTTAAGGAAAAGTCGCTTATGCTACAAAACCCATAACCAACTTGAAATTCATAGTATAGAATGAGGTGAGTAGGATTTGAACCTATGACATTGTACATTGCCACATAACGATACTAGGACAGCTATACCACCAAACCATCCTCCCCTCTCAGTAAGAAGGAAAGGGTATATATGTACTTATACCTGTCTTTACAATACCAACCTTAGTTAGCTATCTTTTTACCTCTATAATAGCTAGTAGAGCTAAAAGTAGAGGTTCTTTTATATGACCCCTTTAGGGTTGTAAAGATAAAATAAAATGAATTTCCCCTCTCAATAGAGAAACCCAAGGAAGGAAAACCTAATCTTACTTACCTTAAGGGAATAGATCTCTAATAGGCTAAGGATAATAGGTATGTTAGAAGTGTACCTACAAAATCACTAGGGGGGGGGAAAATCATTTTATTTTATCTTTACAACCCTGAAGAGGTCATCTAAAAGAACCTCCATGTGCAGCTATGTAAAGCTATGACAGAGGTATAAGATGTCTAGCTTATGGCCGGTAGCATGGGGTCTATAGTAAAGATAAAATACATATGGTTCCCAAATCCTCCTTGCTTACAAATAATAAACTAAAGAAGAAATAGGGTCAAAAGTAGAGAGTAGTAGGGGGCAATGAAAAATCTAGAAAAGAAATATAACTGGCAGAAAACCTAGCAATCTAGTACATATGACTAGCAGAGAAATTTAAGTAAAGAATAAAAGAAAAGTTCATAGAACCCCTTTCCCATCTCCAGCGAGGTGAACCTTACAATAACTGGAAGGGATCAGTATAAAAGCAACAACATTAACTAAAGAAAGAGGGAAGAGAAAAAACAAAAGAGAAAACTGAAGCCAAACTTATAATACTTTTACACTAAGGGAACAACAACAGTAAAGAAAAAGATGAAACAATAAGGCACTATAAGTCTCCATTCCCTCTTCTATCATAGCATGTAGATTTTCTACTCACTTGTTATTTTTGGCCAAAGCTTTGAAGTAAACAGGGTAGAGGGGATTGTTGGCAGGGTAGGTGGCATCGTAATTGGTGTACTTATGTACAGTGTAGTCACAAGGTTGTCCTTTGCACTTACACTATATATTGCTATAGAAGTATTCGAATATGGCATGGGGTCTAGCACAGATGCAGCAGCAGGGGGAGAACGTATACTCCAGTTGATAATGACTAAAGCGACAATATCAGGAGCATTAGGTAGCCTTCAAGAAGGTAATGTAAGGGTCAGTCCTAGGGTTCTTGTTGAGAATAGTGAGACCTTAGGAAATGCAGTAGTGGTTATTGTTCACCATGACTATGATGACAATTGAGGAGGGGGGTTTGCTGACTAGCTTGTCCTTCGAAGTAAGCTAGTAGAGGGTTTGAGCAAGGATAACTCCATTGTTAAATGTCTTGATTTCCTTTCAGATAAGTAACATGTATTCATATTCACAGGTGTTTAGCACTAGGGTTAGCACATTGTACACAATGTAATTCTTATGAAGGAAGTTTCAGCAAAGCGTGCTGGTGGTGGGGAAGAACTTGCGGACAGCTTCTTTGATAGTTAGCTTGTATACAAGGACTTATTGTATGGTAGTATTATCCATGATAGAGAGGAAGACATTGCTGGCTCTAGCTTTATAGATAGAGCAGACATAGTAGGTAGATAGGGCCTTCTTCTCCACTAAGGCAGAGTTGATAGTATCCTAAATAGCAATAGGGTTGAACTTGGGGACTTCTCCCTCAAGATTAATGATAATTTGTTGCTCGTGCTTGGTGGGATACTTCAGGGTAGGCAGGGTTGTAGCAGTCAGTTATGGTATAGCTAAGGCTTTGCATTTGTTCTTCTTTACTACCTAAGCCCAGGTATTGTCAGTAGGAGTCAGGGGCACTACAGGTAGTATAGTAGGAGTAGGCGGGGCAAGGGAAGAAGAAATCTTCTTCACTGCTTTTGTAGTTTATGATGCTTCTAACTACAGCTTTTTGATAGAATTAGAAAGCGCTAGGTCGATTTCAGTGGGGCATACCTTTGCTGAAGCAGGGGTAGTGGCTTTGTAGGTAGTAATGGCTTCAAGTTCATCAAAGTAAGCTTCAAGGGACTGTTGGCCAGTAGTGAGGGTGGTGACTACCTTTTGAATTGTATTCATAGAGGCAATGAGGGACAGCATAATCGTAGTGAAGAATTTGAGCTGGTGGGTAATAACATATGTCTAGAGCACTAGGAGATCTATTATTGCTTTGAGCTATTCTTGTATAAGTTTATGAGTAAGGGGGAAGGATATAAAGGAATCTATAAGCCTTTTGAGATAAGCAGCTTTACTTTCCTCAGGTGGTGGAGGGTTCAGAGAAGGGGGTAGTTGTGTTGACTATGAAGGTTGTGGTGGCATTGTCATGATATCTGTCAGTGTGAGATAATACTAATAGCTGATAACTAATAATATAGGGGATAGTTTAAAGGTATGAAGAAGCCTGACCTACAAAATCACTAAGCTATAGTTGAGCTACAAGACTCTTAGCAAGAAGGGAATGACCATTCATAAAAAATTTATCTATTTCCTAAAGTGTTGTATTCCCTCATATATATCCTCTACTTTATATATATCCTATAATCTACAATATCTCCATATATCCTTCTTAACTTCTACTTTTACTAATTCAATAATAAAACTCTAGGATCTCTAGCACTTTTATATATAGATTAGCTTTCAATTTCTATCAATAACATATAATTAATTTCTAAATCCTGTACAAATTTTGAGGTTACAAGAAGTAAAAGAAGGTTATAAAAAGTAAGAGTAGGTTTTAAGAAGTAGACAGTTTATGGCATCCAAAAGTAGGTTCTAGACAGGAGTGAGACTTGTGCTTTAGGAAGAAGATACTTTTTTTTTTCAC
Organism: Phymatotrichopsis omnivora; assembly: GCA_016880775.1. Lineage (NCBI taxonomy): Eukaryota > Fungi > Ascomycota > Pezizomycetes > Pezizales > Rhizinaceae > Phymatotrichopsis > Phymatotrichopsis omnivora. The sequence continues at coordinate 20,169 of JABYPW010000835.1, forward strand.
TGATAATTGAGTTTTTCTCCTTATACATAACCTCTTTTATTACTAATAGCTTATATTTGATTTCTACTTTTCTATATTACTATTTCTC
>JABYPW010000836.1:0-20256 GCA_016880775.1 Phymatotrichopsis omnivora
CCAAAACCCCCCCCCCCCCCCCAACGACACATGCAATACGAAAGGCAAAGAAACGAAAACCAAAACCTTCCCAATCACTAGAAGAGAATTACACTCACCAACAGTCAGAGTAACACACCCCTCAGTCGCCAGAGTTGACCCAGAAAAACTCAGAGAAGTATACATAAAAGTCCTCACAGAGCAGAGAGCACCTACAGAGCTTAGAGAGCTCACAGTCAGAGTTAACCACAAATCAACCATCATCATCAACACCCCCCCTACGCTCATGGCAAGCTCCCTAATACCATACCTTGACGTAATAAATTTTGTCACAAAATCCAACACCAATCTTGACATCGAAAGAGAAGGCTTCAGAATAGCCACAGCCTTCACAGAAGTTATCATACACTCAGTGCCCACCGAATTCCTATGAGAAATACCAGTGAGTAAACTAGCAGAGGAACTATTCTACATCACTGACGTAGAAATCGCAGGAGCCAGATACCTTAAGAACACCGAAGACAGAAAGAAAAACCTGTCAGGAGGCAAATTCACAGCAGTAGCTGTAAGGCTCACGGAAGACCAGGTCCCCAAACTAGGAAAACAACTAGTCCTTTTCAACAAAGTATGCAAAACTGCCAAATCCTGGAGACAAAGCCCCCACACCATCTACTTCAACTGCTACAAACTCGGACATATCAGCGCAACGTACAAAGAAGACAAACAAGGATGCAACATCTGCAGAAACCTACACGACAGAAAACTCTTCCCACTCCACAGCACCAAGGAGCACACATGCCCGCAATGCAAATTCCAGGGACCGTGTAAACACTTTGGACCTATCTGCACTAACTGCAAAGGAGCCTACAAGGCCACAGACAACAAATGCCCTGAATACCTAAGAATGAAGGACCTGTACACCAGAGAACTCGAAGGGAAAAGAAAGGAATGGATGGATCAAATCAGTATGGAAATCGAAATGCACCAAGATAATTAATGGAGGAACAAGAAGAAAAGATCCAGTGGGACTTAGGCCCACATCCAATCCTTAAAATACTGCAGCATAACTGTCAAAGATCATAAACCAACTTCCACTCCCTAATGCAAATAGCAATATCCAACAAAGCCAACGTAGTCGTCATACAAGAACCGCCCACCTTCAATAATGCCCCCCCCAACTTCCAAGGGTTCACCCACTTCTACCCCAGCAACACCACAAGGTCAAGAGTGGCTACATATGTCAAAATAGATGGAAAAGTTAGACCATTTCCCCAATGGTCAAAAGAAGGAGATTGCATGGTGACCAGGTTGTACTGGAACAAAAACAAGTATATAGACATAACGAACGTCTATAAACCCCCCACCCAGAAAACAGAAGAAACACCCTGGGAAAGAATACTCTCACCCAACAAGAACCTGGTCCTAGGAGACATGAACCTGCACCACCCATGGTAGGACGAAGGATCAAAAGAAGAAGCAAAAAACGCAGAACCCTTTGTGAACGCCGCAAACAGAAGCATGTACCATATCCTCAATGAACCCGATACCCCCACAAGAATAAGACAAGGCAAACAAAGGGACACAATCATTGACCTAGCCCTCCTAAGCCCACACCTAGCGAACTGGAGAACAAACTGGCAGATAGCATGCGACGCCGCCTAGACCACCAGCGACCACGAAGTTATAGCCATAACCCTCAGCTTGGAACAAGCTACATACGAAAAAACGGTCAGATATGACTTCAAAAGAGCTAACTGGGAAAAAATAGAAGAAAACACCAAGGACTGGACTCCCCCCCAATACCAACCTGAAAACCTAGACAAATGGACCAAGGAAGCAATCCAAAGCCTCTTAGAAAGAATCAAGGAGAACAAAGCCCTGCCAACCATCACCATCCTCCCAAAATCCAAACCCTGGTGGACAAAGGAGCTAAGTGAAATGAAGAAAGAGCTAGGGTAACTTCGAAGAAAAGGAACAAAGTTGGAAATACAAGAAGCCAAAAGAAACTTTTGACACAAAGTGTACGACACCAAAAAAGAGCACTGCCACAAGTTCCTAACAGGAATAAACAACAAAGACCTCTGGAAAGCCCTCAAGTACACAAGACCAGCAAGAGATATCCCCCTACCCCCAATCGCAGGTGCAACAAACCCAAACAAAAAAGCGCAAGCCCTGATAGATCACTTCTTCCCCGCTAAAGAAGACCCACTCCCCCCAGCACCACCTGGAGAAAAGCTCACGGAAGAAGAGATCACGGAAGAGGAACTCTGATATGCCATAAGGAAAACATTACACAATACCGTACCAGGCCCTGACCAGATAGGGTATATACTCTGGAAACATCTCATGGAAACTAGGCCAGATGCAATAATCTAGATCACCCAACTACTCATGCAACAAAGAGTGCACCCCAAAGAGTTCAAGGACACCCTAGGAATAGCATTGGCCAAACCAAAGAAGGATTCCTATGAAAACCCAAATAGCTACAGGTGCATTTTCCTAATCAACACTCTGAGTAAAATATTGGACAAAATCATCACCCTAAGACTATCCCAGCATGCGATAGACAACAACATGATCACTGAAAACCAGTACGGAGCCCTCCCAGGAAGGTCAGTAACAGATTCAATAAACACCCTCAAACACGACACCCGATGGGAACAAAACAAAGGAAAAAAGACCACCATGCTCTTCATGGACATCAAAAAGGGATTCAACATAGTCAACAAGAAAAAACTGCTGGACATCTCACGGCAAGGCGGAACACCAGAGTATATAATCAGATGGACATGGTCCTTCCTGAGCCAAAGAACCCTCTCCTTCTCGGACAAAGGAACGAAGTCAGACCCGGCGGACATAAACCCTGGAGTTCCCCAAGGATCTCCCATCTCCCTACTCCTATTTAACATCTATGTGGTAGAACTGACAAGAGACAGCAGGGCAAAAATAAGAGTGTACATGTATGTAGATGATATCTGTCTCCTTTGTTCAAGTGATAGCTTCAAGGAAAACTGCAAGATATTGGAGGACTTTGTGAACAAGAAACTTAAGGAAAAACTAGAAAACCTTCTACTCTCTCTCTTACCAGGAAAAACAGAACTCCAGCACACCAGAGCTGAACAAAAAGACCATCTCCCAGTAACGATAATGGGAGAAACAGTACAACACAAGGACCCAGTCAGATACCTAGGAGTAATACTGCACCGTGGAGAAAAGTACACCCAGCACTGCCAACATAGACTAGGACAAGCACAAGCAAACCTCTTCAACATCAGCCGATTAGCCACAGGAACCAAGGGACTCAGCGTACACATGGCGAAAAAACTAGTCAGAGCAGTGATATACCCAGCCTTATACTATGGAGCCGACACCTTCCACCCAAACCTGATCTCAGAAAAAGCCATACAAATCCTGGAAAAAGGATCAAGCCAACTGGCAAAGTGGGCTTGTGGAATGTTCAGATTGACCAACAACACCTGAGTAATCATCGAAGCAGGCCTCAACCTACCCGAAGTTAAAATCCAACGATACCAGAAAAACTACGGCGCCAGAGTACTCACTCTAGGAAGGGAGCACCCGGTCCACAGCAGGATACCGCACCTAACTGACAGACCAAACAAAAACCCTAGACCCCCCAGAACGCCAACCTGGAGCTACAGAACATTCTCCAGCACATGGTCTATGACAAGAATGCCACAAATAGATGCAATGCTCTAGAGCATAAAGGAAGAACTCGGAGTAAGACCTTTTACCTACAACAAGCTTACCCTGCCTACAAGCGCATGGCCCATAAACATGAAAGGAAAACCAAAGCTGGCAAAGTTCAAGGAAAAGAATGAACAACTCGAGACCTTCCCAAGGACCTTCGAAAATGACCACCTAGCAATCTTCACAGATGCCTCCCAAGTAGGAGACAAGAACCAAGTTATAATAGGACTAGTCAGATACCTCGGCCACAAGGAAATCCTGAGAATCAGCAAAGGCCAGGGACACGGACTTCAAGTCTTCGATGGAGAATTAGAAGCAATAATCATGGCCTTCGAAGCGACCTCAAACCTCAAAAAGAAACACCAGAACATCGCCAAGCTCACCATCCTAAGCGACTCCCAAGTAGCCCTAGGAGCAGCACAGAACCTATACCCCTCAAACACGCAGCAAGTAGCGAAAGAAATTTTCTAAAAGAACATCGACCTGGCAAACATAGGAATCGCAGCAAACATGGACTGGGTACCGGCGCACCAAGGTATCAAAGGAAACGAGGAAGCCGACAAAGAAGCAAAAAAGGCCTCGCAGTCACAGGCCATGAAAAACCAAAAGTACAAAAAGGTCATAACCAGGAGCACGATCAAATGCCAAATCCGAACAATGCTTAAGTCCGAAATGGTCTAGCTCACAGGCAAGAAGGAACTGTACATGGACAAATACGACCATCTACCTACGTTCATGGCGACGAGAGCCTACCAATTTCGAACAGGACATGCATACATCCCCAACTTCAAACCCTGGGACAGAGAGCACAACATATGCCTATGCGGAGCCGCTCAGTCAGTCGAACATTTCCTCCTCGAATTTAGCTCGGTGCACAGCCCCAGGAACGATATCCCAGACCATACAGACCTTAGAACCCTGCTATATGAAAAACTAGACGAATGGGAAAAACTAGTCAAAAAAGGCCTAGGAAGACCACCGAATAAGCAAGGACCAGAGGAGTTCCCCCCATACGTCGTCATCGAGAAGAGAGAGTAGAAGGAAAGGAAAAGAGGAGGAGTTCCTTTCCCTTTCTTAAATCTCTGAAGTTTTTGCGGAGGAAGTCGGGTAGTTTTCTCAGTTGCCAGAGGAAGGTTATTTTTTATTTAGTGTCTCGCCATGTCGCTCCTTTTATTTCCTTTTCTCTAGTTAGTCCATCCTATTAAGTTAGCGAAAAAGACGCCCCGCTGGAGGAAAAGTGTGTATAGATAGTTGGTTATCTAGAAATGGGAATAGAGTTTCCTTGTCTTGTCTTCTTTCCTTCCTTCCTTCTTTAGGACATAGCTACTTATCTTCTCTGTGATCACCACTGTCAGAGCCTTTGAGTTATCTTCGAGCCTTAAAGAATATATTCATCTTTTCTGCCTTCTACTCTAAGAAGTCTACCCTATTTGTCATAGAAAAAATACCTTTTAGTTGAGATTCATTTAGCTGAGATATATGACTTTACTCAGTAACGTTTGCGAAAGTGTGCCTGAGGTATCCTTACCAAGTTATATACGAACCATATAGGGTGATCCGTCACATTATGCTCTTATAGTTTAAACTTGACTAGCCGATTTCGAGCATAAGGAGCTTTACACCTCTGCCCTCCCTTGCCCCTAGATAGGTTTAGTCTAGCTTTAGTTATACTTGTTTTGGTAGCAGCTGACCATGGTATATCATGCTTTACAGTATCATACCTGGTTGTAATGAACCATGGTCATGTACTTTCCTACTTACTATATTGTCCTTATGCTTCCTATTGTTAGTGATATTCTTTGGAATTCCATGTTACAAATTATGGATTATCACTCGGTCATGTACAGTCACTCATGTTTAGCTGTCTGCCTTGCAGAGGTCATGAGAAAAGTGTTTAGATTGAATGATGTATGGAAAAGGGTCATGTAGACAGAACAGGTTTCACAGAGACTGCTCTAGAAGGGAGGCAATGCTCTTGGCGATTGGTAGAAAAGAGATGGAAATCTCGTGGTCCTGTCTCTTTTCCTTCTTTCTTCTCAACCCACTCTGAACCTTCTAACAACACTAAAAAGTTCTATCGTGAAGAGGCAGCCCCTCAACAAAGCTCTTAGTTTATTAAAACCCCAAATTACCATTGCCCTTTATCTTATTCAATCACCTCCTTGCCCTTGGATAGAGGTCAGTGCATAGTACACAGGAAGTGCTGAACATTAAGTGAGGTCCTACAGTTGCAAAATCAACCATGTCTAACCCAAACAACCCCATCATCATCTCTAGCAATGGGTTATCCCAAACTGAGCCCATCCAAATCTCTACAATCTCTACCCCCTATAGTGTGATCACACCCTCCCTACAATTTGCTCACTAAAAGTTCTTCCATCATATAAGCCTGGATGAATTAGGCAACTGGAACACCAACTACAGAATCATAGAATACCAACTTGAAGAAATCTAAATAGCCAAAGAACATCTGTGCTCGCCTATAAGATCTGAAGTGACCTAAACCCCAACTGTGAGCACAGGGCAGACAACCATAATCGAACAAGCCCACCAGCTGCAAAGTACCCTAGAGGCCGTGCTCGCAGATTCTACCTATCAGCCTACCCCCCCAGCCTACCAGAACACTACCGAGGTAATAGAGCTTATCCTAAGCTACAACCCTAAGGATAGGCAAGAATCAAGCTGAAACTCTACCCCCCTAAGGACACAAAGGAGAGGCCATAGCAACCTTTTCCAAACACTGATCCCATTTTCAAGATGACTCCCAACCTTCCCCCTAAGATCCAGAAGCTCCTCAATCAGTAACATCTCGATGTATGTACGAGATAACATCCAAGACTCAGACTCTGACACAGACTTAAACAAGACCACAATCCCCAAAAACAACAAAGGAAAAAGAGCAGCTATTGAAGGTCAAAAAGAGAGAGAAACCTACTTACCTATTCCCTAAATAGACAGATATAAACTCGCCAACATGATGAGCGACTAACAAGGGAAGATTTTTCAAAACATGATTGACGAAAACCTTGAAAAGGCCTACAACACCAATGACATCTATTCTACAATCTTCACCACCCTAGGGCACATCTAGCGAAAGCTTGATGACATACACAATGACCAATACAAAGTACAGCAAACCATCAACACTCTCAACACCAAACTTGAAGCACAAGAAAGTGAACTAAGATATATGAGGGCTTGATCAATACTATCAAAGACCAGAAAGGCTAAAGACCCAATATGGTGGTACCAGCGCTTCCCCTCCACCCCCTAGAAACAAGCAAAATACACACAAACAAAGGAAAAGAACAAAAACCCCAAGCAACAGCGCTACAAAAAACCTCACAAGAATCCTTCCCCAACTTTGCTCCTATATATATAACACCTGCTACAAGCAAGAACATGAGCACCAGTCTATCTGAACTAAACCCCCCCCCCCTCCCAAAACAATGAACAGAACAACAATCAAAACAAAACCTAGGTGCAAAGAGCCAGCTAAAACCTAAGCCAGGAAAAAGAAGGAAATAGAAAACGCACCCAAAACCAAACCCAACCCCACAAAACAAGAACCTACCCAATAGCCAGAAGAGAACTGCCCTCACTGACAGTCAACATTGTTCACTCCACAGTTGCCAGAGCCGACCCTGAAAAGCTAAGGGCAGCCTTCATCAAAATGCTCACAGACAAAGGAGCGCCAATGAGCCTCAGAGTAATCACTGTAAGAGTAAACTAGAAGTCCACCATCATGATCACCACCCCACTAATAGTCATAGCTGCAAGCATGACACCCTATATAGATGAAGTAAACTTTATTGCAAGAAAGTCCATGTACACGGAAGTTGAAAGAGAAGGCTTTAGAGTCGTAGCAACAAATATGGAAATGATCCTCCACTCTGTCCCCACCACCCCCCTAGGAGAAGTCCCAGTCTACATACTCAGCCAAGAACTTCTAAACATCATGGACATCAAAATCTCTGCAGCAAGGTACCTCAAATCAAAAGAAGAAAGAGATAAAAACCTATTAGGAGATGCATATACAGGAGTTGCCATCAGATCACTGAAGACCAAATCCCCTAGCTCAGAAACCAAATAGTGCTCTTCAACAAACTGTGCTAAACAGCAAGGTCATAGCGAATGAACCCTACAATATAGTGCTACAAGTGCATAACATTTGGACATATGATTACCATGTATAAAGACAAAGAGAGAAACTGTGATATTTGCGGCAACATACACAAAGACCACCTACAGTACTCAACCAGAAACCACAAATGCATCGTCTGCGACTTCAATCGAGGCTATGAATACTATGAAGAATGCTGCATAAACTGTAAACAAGAACATAAGGCCACATACAAGAACTGCCTAAAGAGACTAGAAATCATGGAAGGATATGCAAGAGAACTCCAAGTGCATAGAAAGGCATAGCTAGACTAAGCCAGTAATGATCACCAAATGGAAGATGAATTATAAATGGATAACAAAAAGAGGAAAATACATTGGGGAATTGACACACATCTGGCCTTTAAAATTTTATAATACAACTGCTAGAACTCATATGTCAACATGCAAACCCTCTTTGAAATAGCCTTGGAAAGCAAGGTAAACATCATAGTCACCCAAGAACCCCTGACCTTCAGCAATGTCCCTATGGGATACCAAAATTTCCACAAATTCTATCCCAGCAACCAAGAAAAGTCGAGAGTAGTAACCTACATTACAAAAGCCTCAGGAATCAAACCCTTCATGATAAGAAATGAAAAAGGGCACAAAGTAGTCACAAGAATGTACATTAACTAAGAAGAATACCTCGACATCACTAACACCTACTGCCACCTGAATACCAAAAAAGAAGACCAGGATTGGACCTATAGCTTCCCACAAAACTGCAACCTAACAGTAGTAGACTTTAACCTCTACCACCTATGGTGTAGGCAAACCATGGAAATGGAAACCACAAGAGTATAACCACTAGTTGAAGCAGCATGTGAAAATGGATACTACCTCATAAATGAACAAGATGTCCTAACTAGGTATAGATACAGCAACTAAAGGGACACAACCATACACATAGCATTCCTCTCACCATAAGTGATAAAATGGACAATGGAATGGCAAATAGCACTGGATGAAATACAAATGACCAGCAACTATAAAGTTATCGCCATTATGCTGGGAAAAAAGGACAACAGCCAGGAAAATATAGCAATCTTCGACTACAAAAAAGCCAACTGGGAAAAAGTCAAAGAAAACCTACAAGACTGGAACCCAATAACCTTCACCCTAAATTACCTAGACCAGTGGGCTGAAGAAAACAAAAACCGCCTCCTGGACAAAATAAAGGGAAACAATGCCCTTCCCACAAAAACGATCACCAGAAAAACCAAAGACTAGTGGAACGACGAATCAAAACAAAAAAGAAATAGCTAGGAAAAGCAAGATACAAAGCAAGGAAATATAAAGAAAGCCCAAAAGCAAGTAAGGAATATAAAGAAAAAGAAAAAAGACTTCTGAAAAGTAGTAGCCTTAGCAAAAAAGGAACACTAGATCAGCTTCCTCAGGGACATCAACTAAAAAGACCTATGGTTATCCCTCGAGTACACGAAAGTAACAAGAGACTTCCCACTACTAGCAATAAACAGATCCAAAAGCCTGGAGGAAAGAGCACAGGCTCTAATACAGCACTATTTCCCTTGCAAACTAACAGAAGGAAATCAAAACCCCCCTACAGTGACCTAGCTCACAGATACCGAAATCTCAGCAGAAGAAATCGCACATGCGATGAAATGAACGTTAAATACAACATCCCTAGCACCAGATCAAATACAGTACACCCTTCAGAAAAACCTGTATGAAGTTGACCCAATGGTTCTCCCCAAACTCCTGACCCCGCTTATGCAACACAGGGTATACTCCAAAACTATTACGGCAGGAGTCTTCGGTATGGTAAAGCTCGGTAAAGTGCAAGTGCCACTCAACAGAGAAATGTATTACTGAGTGTACTCAGATATCTCAATGTGTTCTAAGTCTGGATCTACAAATACACTTTCCTAAGTTTGAAGAGAGAAGAGAAGCAAAGTTTAAGAGTAAGAATAAATATATTCTTAAGGCTTATAGCTAGTCTGTAGACTAAAGATGGAAGGAAAGGGAAGGCAACAGAAGATGATGATGATGATAATGATTCATTCTTCATTTTCTAAACTACTCTTCACAGCTTACAAAAGAATCCACGTAAAGTCCAAGACTATGGAATAAGGAAGACAACAGAAGATGATGATGATGATGATGATTCATTTCTATTTTGACTATGTGAGGCTATAGATTTCACAGATTCTATACCTATAGCATCGAACATATCAGGGCTATCCATATGCAGTCCATGACTATGGTGTATCACCCTATCGCAAACAACAAAGAAAAGAAACCACCTGTTCAAAACGCTAAGAAAAAAAAAAAAAAAAACTCCTCTAAAAAGCATAAGTGAGCGACTAGATACATGAAAAAAGAAAGTAAAAGCCATCTCCTCCACTCAAAACTACCTTCAATAGTTCTATGCGATGAGGTGACTATCGGTGTCATGTTGGTGCTGGCAGGTGCATAAGCGAGCCAGCAATGTAGTGATTAGAATGGTTTGTATTGTTTTTTGCAGTCGGGTATCCAGCGGGAGGGGGAGTACATTGACCATTTAGTTTGGTTTGTGTTGTTTTAGTTTCCTATCTTCTTCGATGGTTTGCTTTAGTGCTGTGAGGGGTACAGGGGTTTTGGGTGCAGTAAGTGAGGCTGCTGAGGGGGTTTTATGTAATCACTCTAGGGGGTGTAAGCACCCTACCTAGGAGCTCTGAGAGCATCGTGTGTTGTAGTTTTGCATAGTTGGAGGCTCACTTAGTGGACCTGGAGCAACAGTACAATCCTGTATTGTAACCTCTATATAGAGACTGATCGTGTATGTCTGCTCACCTGCTCACTTAACATGATTGGGTGTCGGATAAGGAATATGTATGTTAATGATGTATCTCTGGTATTGCCAGGCGAGCAATGTCTTGCTAGGCCATGGTTTGCATGGTCAGAAAGGTGTAGGATGTCTAGAGCATCTGAAAGGGAATCATTATATTCTGCAAAATAGAGGAGACCAGCCTGAGAGTAGGCCAGCAAGGAGGACCTTAATCCTAAGGTTGGGGGTCTATCGAGATTCTTGAGGAGCCTGGAAGACAACAGAAGTAGCTTCACTTGACTTCCCTTGGTTGACAACAGAAGTAACTTATCTTGTCCTCCCACGATCACTGATGTATGGATAGGGCGTTGCACTTAATTAAGAGCATATGACATAGTCGCATAATATAGGAGTGATCTCGCTAAGCGCTGTCAGGGTAACCCTTCATACGGCCATTGTGGTCATCGGTCATATTCGCTTACAGGGACTGAACCAGTAATTAGATAACCCTGTATGGTCAGGTAAAACTTCCTTACGCTACAAAACCCACGACCAACCTGTAATTCATGGTATGGAAAGGGATAAGCGGGATTTAAACCCTCGACATTACGCATTACCGCATAATGATACCAGGATAGCCATACCACTAGACCATCCTCACCCTACAACAGAAGTAACTTATCCTGTCCTCCCACGGTCACTGATATATGGATGGGGCGTCGCACTCAATTAAGAGCATATAACATAGTCGCGTAATATAGGAGCAATCTCGCTAAGCACCGTCAGGGTAACCCTTCATATGGCCCCACAACAGAAGTAACTTTACTTGTACTCCCTCGGTTCACTGATATACGGACGGGGCGTTGCACTCAATTAAGAGCATATGACATAGTCGTGTAATACAGCAGCTATCTCGCTAAGCGCTGTCAGGGTAACCCTTCATACGGCCTACAACAGAAGTAACCTTTCTTATATTCCCATTTAGTTATTTTACATCCCATACCCCTGGCGGGGCGTTTACACTCAACCAAGAGCAAGAACATAACCAGAGAGTACAGGATGATCCTCCACCTACTCGTGCCGGGAATACAACAAAAAAGGAAAGAAAAAAGGAAAAAGCGCAGACAACTATGTACAAAAGCTGACTGGGGAAAAACAATCGCTAGGTGAACCTTAAAGCAATGAAAGAAAAACCCCCTATGCAGACTACGCGACCGAGCAAATACAAAAGAGAAGAGTGAAGGAGAAATGCGCAAACCCCTCTGCACTTTACTTAGGTAGAAAAAACACTAGTTACATCGCGAAAAGTAAAGACAAGGAAGGGAAGGAGAAACTAAACTCCCCCCATAGTGGTAGACTTATCCTTCCTGTTAGACTCAGCGAGCTTGGCCTGAATCATCGTCATGCAGATCAGATCGTTCGCTTTGTGGGGGCTGGCGCAGTTCACACATCGGAGGACACTGTTCTCATAGGCGAAGCCTTTCAGTTGTTTGTAGTCAGCGACACCGCAGGTATGTTCTGAGATTGTGCAGGGGCTGGCACAGAGTCAGCAGCAAGGAGGGGACTGGCAGTTCTGAACGGGGTATCCAAACTTCGAGCACCTAGAGTACTGGGTGTCGGCGCTGAAAGGAATATACTTAACAGTGTGATGAGTTTTGTTGAGGATGGTGAGACCCTTCAGGATGCTAGTCTCATTGTTATTGTCAATAACAGTTATCACAAGTAAGCTGTGATTCTGCTTGTTGATTTTGGCGCTGGACGTCAGCCAGCGCAGGGTCATTACGAGGGTAACACCGGAGTTGTAGCATTCGATCTCTTGACAGAGTCAGGACATCTGTCCTACGGTGTTTAGGTCAGTAGCAGTTGGGATGGCATGGACGATGTACTTCTTCCATGTGTGGTTGCGGTTGATTCCTTTGACTTCTGCGAATTCACCAACAGCTTTGGTGATGATGGGTCAGTAGGCAAGGACGGCGGCGGCAGTGACTGTCTCCACGGTAGTAAGGATGAGCGTGGTGGGATTGTTGTTGTAACATCGTTGGATGCACAGAAACGAGGGAGCTTTGGCTTTATCTAGGGCCGAGTTAACACGGTTGTGGATTTGAATGTGGGTATCTTCGCCGAAGGCCGATGGTTCTTTGATATCGACTATAATTTCTCAGTCGTAGCAGGTGGGGTAGTGTGGGAGGGGAAGGGGGGTGGTTGGGAGGAGGTCTTCCTGGGTGACCAGGCCACCTTTCTTCTTCTGTTTTTTTGATATGACGAGGGCCCAGGTCTGAGCATCCTAGGCTTATTGTAGGGCAGGGAGGGAGGTAGAGGTGGTGGCGATCGAGCGAAGTTTCCTAAGGTCTTTCGCAGTTGCTTTTTATTGCTTCTAGATGTCCTTGAGGGACTCAAGGACTTCTGGGGGAGTAGGCGGGGCCCCAGTGATGGGCGCTGGGGTCTTGGTTACGGCCAGGGGCAGTCACAACTCCAAAGCGGTAACTCAGCTAGCGATGTCCGCTTGAGTGCTGGCGATGGTGGTGAGCGTCGACTGGATTGAGGCCAGTGACTATTTGATTGCAGGAAGGTCTCTTGTGAAGAACGTGATGAGGCTAGAGACGTTGTAGCCACTTATAGCCTCTCTCTGCTCTATGACGCTTCCTTGGAATATACCTCCAACGTGAAAGTTGCAGCCTAGTAGTGTACTGAAATCTGATGTAGCGAGATCAATCTGGACTTTTTTGAGGGCTTCAACCTGTGCAATAGCTTCAGCTAGGAAACTGGTGGGATCGCAGTCTGGGAGAAAAATGGGGGTCGGGGTAGCGGGGGGGCAGGGGTTGCGACGGTTCGACGTTGCTTAAATGTTGACGTTTGAAATTTCAAAAACGGTGTAATTTCAAGCAGTAGAATAGAGAAGGTTGAGAGTCCTCCACAACAGAAGTAACTTATCTTGTCCTCCCATGGGAACTGATGTACGGATGGGGCATCGCACTCAATTAAGAGCATATGACATAGTCGCGTAATACAGGAGCGATCTTGCTAAGCGCCATCAGGGTAACCCTTCATACAGCCCACAACAGAAGTAACCTTTACTTGTCCTCCCACGGGAACTGATGTACGGATGGGGCGTCGCACTCAATTAAGAGCATATGACATAGTCGTGTAATACAGGAGCGATCTCGCTAAGCGCTGTCAGGGTAACCCTTTATACGGCCACTTACTCCACAACAGAAGTAACTTTACTTGTCCTCCCTTGGTTCACTGATATATGGATGGGGCATCGCACTCAATTAAGAGCATATGACATAGTTGCATAACACAGGAGCGATCTCGCTAAGCGCCTTCAGGGTAACCCTTCATATGGCCATTGTATTCATCGGTCGCATTTGCTTACAGGGACTGAACCAGTAATTAGGCAACCCTGCAAGGTCAGGGAAAACTCGCTTATGCTACAAAACCTGCGACCAACTGGTAATTCATGGTATGGAATAGGAGAAGCGGGATTTGAAGCTACAACATTGTGCATTACTGCACAATGACACCAGGACAGCCATACCACTAGACTATCCTTGTCCACAACAGAAGTAACCAGGGGGGGGGGGGGAAATTCACTTTGATTTTATCTTTACGACCCCATTAGGCGTCGTCTAAAGAACCTCCGCTTGCAGCTATGTCAAGCTATGACGGAGGTAGAAGACAGCCGACCTATCGTCGGTAGCGCAGTCTACGGATAGATAAAATACAGGTTTTTTCCCGAATCCTCCTCGCTTACACGCAATAAACTAGGGAAGAGATAGGGCAGAAGAGAAAAGAATGGTGGGGGAAAGTAACACTCAAAAACGAAAACACGACCGGCACAAAGCGACCACCCAGTATGTAAAAACAGCGGAAGAACTTCAAGCGCAAAGGAAAAAGAAAAGCCCACGGAACCCCTTTCCCATCTCCAGCGAGGTGAACCTTACAACAACTGGAAGGAATTGAGGTAAAAGCGAACAACACTAACCAAAGAAAAAGGGAAGAGAGAGGACAAAGGAGAAAACACAAGCAAAACTTACAAGACTCTTACACAAAGGGAACAACAACAGCAAAAGTAAACGGACCAATGAGGGGCCCTAAGTCTCCATTCCAATAGAAGTAACTTATCTTGTCCTCCCTCAGATCACTGATGTACAGATGGGGCGTCGCACTCAATTAAGAGCATATAACATAGTCACGTAATACAGGAGCGATCTCGCTAAGCGCCGTCAGGGTATCCCTTCATACGGCCATTGTGGTCATCGGTCGCATTCGCTTACAGGGACTGAACCAGTAATTAGGCAACCCTATACAGTCAGGGAAAACTCGCTTATGCTACAAAACCTGCGACCAACCGGTAATTCGTTGTATGGAATGGGATGAGTGGGATTTGAACCCACGACCTTGCACGTTACCGCACAATGAGACCAGGACAGCCATACCACTAGACCATCCTCAACCCTCCAACAGAAGTAATGTTTCTTATATTCCCTTTTTGTTTATTTTACATCCTATTTCATCCAGCGGGGCATTTACACTTAATTAAAAGCAAGAACATAACCGAAGAAAACAGGATGATCCTCCACCTACTCGTGCCACGAAAAAATTAAGAAAGAAAGACAGTACAAAGGAAAGTTAAGGAAAAAACCGCAGAAAAAGGAGAAAGAAACACAAAAGCAAATCCTCCGCGAGATACCCACTACTCCTCATCCGTTCGCTCTTGTTCCTTCTCTTAACGCTATGACTATCCTCGAAGGGCTAGGGGGGGGGTGGTTGGGTTTTCTGAGTCCGTTTTCTACCAGCTTGGTCCAGAGGTCGGGGTTTTCGTACAGGATTTCGTTCGTTGTGTGCCCTTTTATTAGCGCTCTCCAAGGGGCGGGGGAGGGGCATTCGTGCAGGTAATGTTCGATGGACTGGGGTTGTCCGCATACGCAGATGTTTTGGTCGGTCTTGTAGGGCATCAGCTTCGGGACGTACGCTCTGCCGGTTCGGAACTGGAAGGCACGGGCCGCGACGTACTTCTCGATGGTGGTGTACTGGTCAGGTTTTTTGGGGATCTTCCTTTCTGCGAACTCCTCGAATTTCTCCCAGAGTCGTTTTTTGGTCTTGGTTTGGATGACGGATCTGGTTATCGTCTTCTTTTTGGTGGTTCCTTTCCTAGGGTGGGTTTCTAGTTTTTTGGACTTTGCCTTGGCCATCTGGTCAGCTTTTTCGTTTCCTTCGATGCCTTTGTGGGCGGGCACCCACCTGAGCTCTGTTTCGATTTGGGCGTTTGCTAGGGCTAGGTTTGTTTCGAAGATGGTTTTGGCCATGTGCTGGGTGGGGCTTGGGTAGGGGTTGGCGGCGGTGGTAATGGCCGACTAGCTGTCTGTGTAAACAACGACCGTGTTGAAGGCATGTTTTTGGGTGAGCTTGTGGGCCAGTTTGAGGGCTTCTGCGATCGCGTCGAGCTCACCGTCGAAGACGTGCACTCCTGACCCCAGGGTTTTCGACTTTCCGCTGATTTGTTTTCCATCTAGGTAGGCTACTACTGCGTTTCCGACTTGGCTCGACTTTCCTACCTGGGAGGCGTCCGTGTAGAGGGTGAGCTGGTTTCGGGGGTGTTGTTTGGGGTGTTGGGCTAGCGCGGTTTCTCTGTTTTTGAATGCTTCTACCCTCGGGCGACCGGCGACGTCTATGGGCCATGGTCTTTGTGGTGTGGGGAGGTGATACCAGCTCATCGTGTTGGTCCCTATGTCCTCTTTGACGCAGTGGATCATGGCGTCGATTTGTAGCATCCTTTTCCGCGAGTGTTGTCCCACTGGTTCGACCTTCCAGGTGGGTACCTTGGGGGATTTTGGCCTTGCTTTGTTTCTTTCTGGCATTGGTGGGAGTCGGTGGAAGTTGGGGTGTTCCAGCCCGATCGTGAGGAGGCGTGCACCGTAGTTGCACTGGTACCTTTGGATTTGCAGTTCTGCTGGCCAGATTCTCGATTCGGTTAGGGCTTTTCAGTTGCTGGTGTTCCTAAACATTCTGCATGCCTACTTGGCTCCGGCGGAGATGCAGCAATCCAAGGTGTTGAGGGACTTTTGGGTGATGTTGTACGGGTGGAAAGTGTCCGCGCTGTATAGCAGGCTGGGGAGCACCACTGCTTTGACTAGTTTGAGGGCCATCGCTGGGTTTAGTCCCTTCCCTCCGGATGAAAGTCTTGAGATATTGTGTAGGGCTGCCTGTGCGCTCCTGACCCAGTGCTGGCAGTGTTGGAGGATCCCCTCGGTTTCGTGGAGCATGATACCTAGGTATTTCACGGTTGGGCTGTGTTCGAACCTTTGGCCCTGGACCTCTATGGCCGGGAGGTTCTTTTCGCTTCCTGGGCTGACGTGCTGGAATTCTGTTTTTCCCTCGGATAGTGATAGCTTCAGGCTATCCAGCATGCTGTTTATCTGCTCACTGAAGAAGGTTTCCAACTTCTTCGTGCTCTCTTTATACATACTCCCTTCGGCCATGATACAGAGGTCATCTACGTACATGTACATTTTTAGTGCCCCGCTGTCTCTTGTTAGCCTTACAATGTATATGTTAAATAGGAGGGGGGATATGGGTGACCCCTGGGGCACCCCTGTTTGGATTGTCTGGAACGCTGACTTTGCTCCTCGGTCTGAGAAGGTGAGCTGCCTGTTGGTGAGAAAGGATGCGATCCAGTTGCTGATGTATTGGGGTGTTCCTTTTTCGTCTAGTATTCTGAGAAGTTCGCGCTTGTTGACTCTGTCGAATCCTTTTTCTAGGTCCACGAAGAGCAGGGAGACCTTTTTTCCCCTGTTCTTGGCGTCTCTGATGTCGTGTTTTAGAGCGTTGACTGCGTCGGTTGTGGACCTTCCTGGGAGGGCTCCATATTGGTTGTTGTTTATCAGGTCGTTGTCGATAGCGTGTTGGGATAGTCGAAGAGCTACTATTTTCTCCAGGATTTTGGCTAGGGTGTCTATTAGAAATATGCACCTGTAGGCGTTGGGGGATCTGTAGTCAGGTTTTTTGGGTTTGGGGATCGCTATCCCCAGGGTCTTTTTGAAACTCGCGGGGTGCACTCCGTGAGCCAGGAGAGGGTTCAGTAGTTTGGGGAAGGTTTCAGGCAGGGTTTCGTGCAGTGTTTTCCAAAGGTTGTACTATATTTCGTCGGGCCCTGGTGCAGTGGTGTTCGCTGTGTCTTTCAGGGCGAAGGCTACTTCCTCTGGGGTGATCTCGTTTTGGCAGTCCAAGAGCCTGAGCGATAGGACTGGGGGGTCATTTGGTTCATCGGGGAAGTAGTGGTCTATGAGCGCTTGTACTTTCTGGTCTGGGGTTTCTGCGCCATTTATTGGGGGTAGGGGGTAGTCTCTGGCTGGTCTGGTGTACCGGAGGGCCGTCCATAGGTCCTTAAGGCTGACTTCTTTGAGGAATTCATTCCAGTGACTCTTTTTGGTATCGTACAGTAGTTTCTTGTACATTTTTTTCTTTTCTTTATAGTCTTGTTGCTTTGGTTCGCTGTTTTTGTGGGCCTTTACTGAGTACCTTGCCTGGGTCATTTCTTTTCTTGCTGCAGTGAGCTCTTTGGTCCACCAGGCTTTGGCTTTGTCTTTGATGGTTCTCATGGGGAGGGCGTTGTTTTCCTTCATGGTCTTGAGGAGGTGGTCTTTGTTGGTTTCCAGCCAACCATCCAGGTTTTCTGGGTTGAAGTCGGTGGGTCTCCAGTTTTCTAGGTTAGTTCTTATTTTTTCCCAGTCCACCTTTGCGTAATCGAGGCAGACTCTTTTTCTTTTGCTGCTTCCTGGTTTCGAGAGGGTGATGGCGATGACTTCGTGGTCACTGTTTGTCTGGCAGTCGTCGGGACAGATCTGCCAATCTGTTTGCCATTCCGTGGCCATGGGCGAGAGGAGGGCGAGGTCGATGGTGGTGTCTTGTTGGTTTTGTTTTGGGGAGCCGATCCTGGTCAGGGTATCTGGGTCATTTAGTAGGTAGTATCCTTGTTCGCAGGCTTTGTCTACCATTGGTTCTGCTCTTTCGGTTTCGTGTCTGTCGGTGGAGCTCCACCAGGGATGGTGGAGGTTGAAGTCTCCTAGTACTAGGTTCTTGTTTGGTGTGAAGACTTCATCCCATTCCTGGTCTTGTCTTCGAGTGGCAGGGGGTAGGTAAAGGTTGGTGATGTCTAGGTAGTTGTGTTTGTTGATGAAGAGGGGGATGACCTGCTCGTCTCCTGCTTTGTTTCTGATCGGGAATGGGTTGATTTTGGCGCATTTGCTGACGTATAGGGCGACTCTTGATCTTGTGTTCTGGCTGGGGTAGAAGCGGTGAAAGCTTCCATGGGATGGGGGCGTGTTTTTAAAGGTGGGCGGTTCTTGTATTGCGACGACGTTTGCTTTGTTCTGGACTACTGTGTTCATTGAGGATTGGAAGTTTGCCTGTGATCTTTGGCAATTGTGTTGGAGTATTTTAAAGACTGGATGTGGGTCTATCCCCCACGTTATGCTTTCCTGTTGGTTGTTCTCCATTTATAGCTCTTCTTCCATGTTGTTACTGATCTGTTCGATCTGATTTTCTCTTCTTTCTTTCATTTCTCTGGTGAAGTTATCGAGGACTTCTAGCCTCTTGGGGCAGTTCCTATCTGTTGCCCTGTCCTCCTGTCCACAGTTTGCACAGTATAGGGGGAAGTGCTCGCATGGGCCGAACATTCCGCAGCTTGGTTTGGGGCACTTGTGGTCTCTAGTTGAGTGCCATGGGAAAAGTTTTTGGTCGTGTTTATTGCCGCACGCGCTGCAGTTTTTCTTCTCTTCTTTGCAGGCAACGCTGGGGTGTCCGAATTTGAAGCATTTGTAGCATTGTGTTATGGGGGTTATTCTCCAGGATCTTGCGACTTTGCATACTTTGTTGAAGATTGTGACTTGTTTGCCTAGGTTCGAGACTTGTTCTTCTGGGATTCTGATGGCGACGGCGGCATAGGCTCCCTTGGAGTTATTTTGGTCTCGTGCTTCTTTGGGTTTGAGGTATCTTGCCGCTGAGATTTCCATGTCTGCGATGTAGGATAGTTCTGTTCGGAGGTTGTGTACGGGGATTTCTCCCAGGGGGGCTGTGGGGACTGAGTGTAGAATGAGCTCTACCGTGGAGGCTGCGACTCTAAATCCTTCTCTTTCAAGGTTTAGGTTGGTGGTCGCTTTTGTTACGAAGTTGAAGTCGTCGGTGTACTTGACGAGGCTGTTTGCTGGGATGTGGGGGGGGGTTGTAATTATTATGGTGGACTTGTGGTTAACGCGAACTGATAGGTTCCTAAGATCGATGGGGCATCTTTTTCCTTGAGTACTCTTATGTATTCTTCTCTTAGCTTTTCTGGGTTTGCGTTTGCAGTGGTTGGGGTGACGATTTCAGCGAGGGGGGAGTACAATTCCCTTCTTTGGACTGGGTAAGTCTTTCTTTCTCCTCTGGGTTTCAATTGTCCTAGAGCTCTTTCTCCTTCTTGGCGGGGGTTGGCCGCTGGAGTGTTGGCTGCGGCTATTTGGGCCCAATTTAGCCTGGAGGCTTCTTCTACCGTGCTATCTGTGGCGGGGGTGGACTCTAGTGATTCCTTTTTCTTTGTTTCCTTTGGGGGGGGGCAGTTTTTTGGGAGGGGGAGGGCTGGGGGGGTGGGCTTAGACGGG
>JABYPW010000837.1:0-20218 GCA_016880775.1 Phymatotrichopsis omnivora
GCCCGCGCGCGAAGCGCGCGGCCCGGCTAGGCCATCGGCGTAGCGCTTACGCGCTCCACCAAGGCTACTTTTTTCTGGGGCAGGGGGGCGCGCCGCGCGCGCCCTCTACCGGAAAACAATTTTTTTTTGTTTCACAAAAAAAATACAATTGTTTTTTAAAAAAAACAATTTTTGTTTCACAAAAAAATAATTGTTTTTTGCGGGGGCGCGCCGCGCTAAATTTTGATTTTTTCGAAAAATTTTTCGAAAAAAGAAAAATAAAGGCCCGCCAGGGAGAAAAAAGTGTTCTCTTTTTTTGCAAAAAAAAAGAAGCCGGTGGCATCCCCCCCCCCGCACCCTAAAAGGGTTAATCAGGGGGAAGGGGGAAAGGAAGTTTTATACTTTGTAGAAATCTTCGCCGGGGCGCGCGCAAAGCGCGCGCCCCGGCGAAGATCCAGAGGGGGAAGGGCGCGCTTTTTATTTTATTAAAAAAAATATAACCTCCGTCGTTTTCGTTCCCCCCCCATGCCCTAAAAGGGTTAGTTAGCCCTAAAAGGGTTAGTTAGGGGTGAAGGGAGAGATTTTTAAAAAAGAAATAAACAAAAAAAAGACAGATTTGGTTTTTAAAAACAAATCTGCTTTGATTTTTGAGTTCTTTTTTCTTATAAAAATCCGAAAACGCCTACCTGACTAGAGGCGAGAAAAACTTTGCGTTTTTCCTCACCATCGCTTTCTAGGCGTTTCAGGGATAAACCAGGTTTTCTCGAAAAAAAACTTGCCCCTCCCCCGGATCTTCGCCGGGGCGCGCGCTTTGCGCGCGCCCCGGCGAAGATTTCTACAAAGTAGAAAACCTCCCTTCCCCCCCCACACCCTAAAAGGGTTAGTTAGCCCTAAAAGGGTTAGTTAGCCCTAAAAGGGTTAGTTAGGGGGATGCCATCGGCGCGCGCTCCGCGCGCGCTCGGGGCTATGGGATGTTTTTACTTAGTGAAAACTTTTTCTTCTCTATGAAATCTCCTACGGAGATACTGTGCCCGCGAGCGGGCACACGAGAAGAAAAAAAGCCAAGCGCCGCGCAGCGGCGCGTAGGCTTACGGGGGGCGCGCTTCGCGCGCCCCCGCCCTAAAAGGGTTAGTTAGGCATTTTTTTCTTATAGAAAAAAAGTAGTTCGGGGGGAAGGGCGGCGCGCGCGGCGCATTCGTGCCGCGCCGCCCTGCCCTAAAAGGGTTAGTTAGCCCTAAAAGGGTTAGTTAGCCCTAAAAGGGTTAGTTAGCCCTAAAAGGGTTAGTTAGGGCGGCATTTGGCCCCCCCCCAACCCGGGCCGCGCGCGAAGCGCGCGGCCCGGGTAGGCCTGTGCGCGCTCGCTTCGCTCGCACGCTCGGCTAAGTTTTAAATAAAAATAGCGGGCGGGCGGCCTGCGGCCCGGCCCGCCCATCATCCATGGATGAAGGCCGACACATTAAATGTGTCTGATTTTTATTTAAAACCGGGGGGCGCGCGAAGCGCGCCCCCGAAACTAAAATTTTTGATTTTTTTTTTGAATAAGTTTTCACCTTCCCCCCCCCCTCCGATCAAATTGGGGGCGGGGGGATGCCCGGCATCTTTTTTTTTGAAACAAAAACAAAAACAAGTAGCCTTGGTGGAGCGCGTAAGCGCGTACGCCGATGGCCTAGCCGGCCCGCGCGCTTCGCGCGCGGGTCGGCCCGGCGCTGCGCTTCTACTTTTTTTTGTTTTTTCAAAAAAAAAAGAAGCGAAGCGCGAAGGCTCAAAATAGATACATTTCATGTGTCCGGCCCGCCCTTTATTTTTCTTTTTTCGAAAAATTTTTCGAAAAAAGAAAAATTTAGCGCGAAGCGCGCGGGCGGGTAGGCCAGCGGCGGAGCGCTTACGCGGCCCCACCTCGGCTAATTTTTACGCGCGCGCGTAGCGCGCGCGTCGTTGAAAACCGGGGGTTTAAAATGAAAGTCCCCCCCCCCTTTCAGGGGACTTTCAGTTTAAACTTAATTTTTTTTTTCAAAGCCGAGCGCGCGCGCAGCGCGCGCGTGGCAGCTCCCAATCCCCCCCCCACATCACTTCAATTTTTTTCTGCGCAGAAAAAAATGTGAAGTGGGGGGGGTCTGAAGGGGCAGCCTTCGTGCGCCGGGCCGGCCCCGCGCGCGAAGCGCGCGGGCCGGCTAGGCCATCGGCGTAGCGCTTACGCGCTCCACCAAGGCTACTTTTTTCTGGGGCAGGGGGGCGCGCCGCGCGCGCCCTCTACCGGAAAACAATTTTTTTTTGTTTCACAAAAAAAAATACAATTGTTTTTTAAAAAAAACAATTTTTTTTGTTTCACAAAAAAATAATTGTTTTTTGCGGGCGCGCGCTACGCGCGCGGCCCGCCAGGGAGAAAAACAAAAAAAGAAAGCCCGCGAAGCGCAGCGCTTCTTTTTTTTTTTTCAAAAAAGTTTTCTAGGGGCATCCCCCCCCCCTCACCCCCCGAACTACTTTTTTTCTATTGAAAAAAATTGGGGGGGAATGGGGGGAAGCTCTAGAAAAAAAATTTCATGCGCGCCCCACAGTTATGCGTCTTCCTCTTTTTATTAAAAAAAGAGGAGACGCTTCTGTCTAGGTTATTCAAAAATATCAATTTTTTGAATAATCCCTTGGGTTATTAACGCGCCGTTTTCAACGGAAGGGCGCCTCCGGCGCCCCGTCGTGAGGCGGGGCCGACCGCCGTAGGGGCGGCCCCGCCTAACTTAAATTTAGCCTAGGCGGAGCGCGTAAGCGCTACGCCGCTGGCCTACCGCCCCCCCCCCGCGCGCTTCGCGCTAAATTTTTCTTTTTTCGAAAAATTTTTCGAAAAAAGAAAAATAAAGGGGGCGGCCGGCGGAGCATCCGCTACGGCGAAGCGGAGCGCGCGGAAGACATATTTTTAATATGTCTAAAATTTACATTTTGAAACGAGGGGCGGCCTTTGGCCGCCCCTTGGTTTCACTCTTAAAATGGGATAGACCCCCTTTTTCAATAAAAAATTGTTTTCAATGGGCTGGCTGGGGTCAATCCAATTTTAAGAATGAAACCCTTCTTTTTAAATGAAAGGTTTCATCTTAAATAGACAAAGTCTATTTAAGGTGAAACCACGGGTAAATTGATTTTTTTTTGAAAAAAAAAATAAGTTTCAAATAGAAAGTCCCCGCCGCCACAGGGAGTTGATTTTAAACCGCCGTGCTTTTCAACGGAAATAAGGCACATGAAATGTGCCTAATTTCTTGTTGAAAAGTTTTTTCAAAAAATCTGCTCCCCTTCTTGGTAGGAGCGATTTTTTAAAAAAAAGGCGGGGGTCCCCGCGGTTTCAACGGCGCGCGCTACGCGCGCGCGTTAAAATTAGCCGAGGTGGGGCGCGTAAGCGCTCCGCCGCTGGCCTACCCGCCCGCGCGCTTCGCGCTAAATTTTTATTTTTTCGAAAAATTTTTCGAAAAAAGAAAAATCAAGGGCGGGCCGGACACATGAAATGTGTCTATTTAAGGTGAAACGGGGCGCCTTCGGCCGCCCCATGTTCATCTTTTTCATTTTTAAACACAGAAAATAAACGTCGCAGGCAAGAAAAACAACTGCGTTTTCCTCCCCCCCCCCACATTACCCCCCCCATGCCCTAAAAGGGTTAGTTAGGGGTGGGTGAGTTGGGGAAGTGGGGAGAAAACCAGTTTTTCGTAGAACCTCCGTCGTTTCGTTCCCCCCCATGCCCTAAAAGGGTTAGTTAGCCCTAAAAGGGTTAGTTAGGGGTGAAGGGAGATATTTTTAAAGAAAAACCATCCTTTCGGAAGGGACTTCCGCCCGGCCCGGCTGCGTGCTTCGCGCGCAGCCGGGCCGGCTCGGAAAGACAATAAAAAAAGTAAAAAGCCTACGCGCCGCGTAGCGGCGCGATAGGCAACGGGGGCGCGCATTCGCGCGCCCCCGGCGGCCAAGCGGCCGCTACGCGGCCGCGTAGGCTTGAGGGGGGCGCCCCCATCACTTCTACCATCGGGGGGCGCGCTTCGCGCGCCCCCCGAAGGTGAAGGCGAGGGTTTTTAATTTTTGTGGGTTTTATTAATGTTTTTCATTATAAAAATCCGAAAACGCCCCCCCCCATTTAATCCTTTGGGGCAAGAGAGAAAAACTTTGCGTTTTCCTCACCATCGCTTTCTAGGCGTTTCAGGGAGAAACAACCAGGTTTGAAAAAAAGCCCTTCCCCTCCGCCCTAAAAGGGTTAATTAGGGGATGACGCTAAATTTTTTTTTCTGAAAGAAAAAAGTAGTTCGGGGCGGCGTCAAATAAAAAAAAAATAAAAATAAATTGGGCCATTTTTTTTATAGCCTAGGCGGGGAGCTTTAGAGCCGCCGCAGGCCTACTGGCCGCGCGCTTCGCGCGCGGCCAGCCGGGCGCCTCAAAGGGCCAGTTGAAAAAAATCGAAGATTTTTTTGTTTCAACGTCCCCCCCCCTCTGCCGAAACCCAAAACAAAAAAAGAGTTTTGACGTCCCCGCGCGTAGCGCGGGGATGTCATAAACAAGGGCGGCCTTCGGCCGCCCTCGTTTTGACTAAAAATAAACACATGAAATGTGTCCGGCCCGCCCTTTATTTTTCTTTTTTCGAAAAATTTTTCGAAAAAAGAAAAATTTAGCGCGAAGCGCGCGGGCGGGTAGGCCAGCGGCGGAGCGCTTACGCGCCCCACCTCGGCTATTTTAACGCGCGCGTAGCGCGCGCGGCGGCAAAACCGTAGGCGGCCGGAGGCCGCCCTTCGGATAATTCCATTTTCTTCTTTTTTTGGTTTGGGCGGGACTTGCCCTGGGCGCCGCGTTAGTAATTAATAAATTAAATTTATTAATTGCGTTAATTAAATACATATATATATTTATATATATATATATTTAATAACGCGGCGGCGTGTGAAAAAAAAAATCTTTATCGAAGATTAAGATCCCTCCCCCTGGGGGGGGGGATTAGCCACGTTAGTGGCGCGCATCCCCTGCAAGTTTTTTCTAACCAGAAAACCAGGTGTTTTCTGGTTATGAAAAAACGCAGTTTGTTTTTTGTAGTCTGCGACGTTTTTCTGTTTTGTAAAAATGAAAAAGATAAATAAAAAAAAGATTTTTGAAAAACAAATCTTTTTTTATTTCTGTTTTTCTTTTACAAAATCTTTTTAAAAAAACAGATACGAAGAAAAACGGCCGCAGACTCACACCAAGCCATAGCAATTTTTTTGAAAACCAGCGCTTCTTCTGTATCTTTTGTTTTTTTTGAAAAAACAAAAGATTTTGTAAAAGAAAAAAAGAAAACCAAAAAGTAAAAATATTTTTTTTTCAAAATCTTTTCCTTTTTGGTTTATCATCGGGTTTTCGCGGTTTCACCAAAACCGTTGAAAAACGTCGCCGCAGAAAAACTTTATTTTCCTCACCATCGCTTTCTAGGCGTTTCAGGGTAAAACCAGGTTTTCTCGAAAAAAACTTGCCCTTCCCCCTCACCCTAAAAGGGTTAATTAGGGGGATGGCGCTCGCGCGCCTCAAAGGGCCAGTTGAAAAAAATCGAAGGTTTTTGTTTCAACGTCCCCCCCCCTCTGCCGAAACCCAAAAACAAAAAAAAGAGTGATAATTCCATTTTCTTCTTTTTTGGTTTGGGCGCCCCTCTACATCCACAAACTTTGACAAAGTCAATGTTTGAGGATGAATAGAGGAGGAAGGTTTGCACGCACAGCCCTTCCCCTTTACCCAATCAACCAAAAAAAGAGGAACCAAATTTCCACCCTTCCCCCCCCCCCTGATTAACCCTTTTAGGGTACGGGGGGGGATGCCACGCATCTTTTTTTTTTGAAAAAAAAAACAAAAAAAAAGAAGCGCTGCGCGCGCTCGAGGCTGGGAGGAAATTTTGCCTCTTTTTTGTTGATTGCGGGTTATTTTTGTTTTTTAATAACCCTAGTAGAAGGAATTGTTAATAGTACAATTCCTCCAAACTCTTGAATTTATATAATAAAGGTAAATCTCTAACATATTTTAAAAAGCCTCTCCATTTTTGGTTTTTATCCTCTCCTTGTGTAATTGAAATTATAATTGAACCCTCACCGTCCACTATCGCTGGTAACATAATTAGGATTAAGATTTTCATTATTATTTTTCATTTGATTTGGTTTTTATCTACTCAAATTTACCATTACACATATTGGTAAGCTTTAAGCCTGACTTTTGAGATTATTTCATCTATTTTTATTATTATGCGCCTACAAAACAAAATAGAAAAATAGCATACAAGAGTCGAACTTGCAATCGACGCATCCGTAGTGCGACACCTTTCCATTAGGCCAATGCTATGTGTTAAATCAGATAAATAAATATTTATCTTCTAATTGATTTAAATTCATCTTATTTTGGGGTTTGAAAAAAAAACAAACCTCCTTTAGCGCCCGTTTTTTAATCGGCGTCGCAAGCTAGCCGATCAAAAAACGTCGGACCCTTTTTGCTGGCTGCATCAGCAGGTAAAAAAAAAGACACGCGCTAAAGGGCTTTGCCATCCACTAAGGCTAAAAATATCTCAATATATATATTGAGATATTTGTTTTACCGTCGTTATTCTACACCTAAATATTAATTCTATTTTCTTCAGTTATCACGATAAATTGTGGAATAGCCGAGCGGGGGGGCGCGAAGCGCCCCCCCCCGCGTTGGCCTACGGAGGGGGCGCCGCTACGCGGCGCGCCCCCTCCTTGGCTATTATTACACAACTCTGACCCCCCCCCCTACTAACTTATTTGTTAATCTCGCCCTTTTAATACCTAATTCATCAAAAATATAACTAGAAGGGATCTCATTTACCTTTTCTTTAAATAATTATAAATTAATATCTGATTGAATTATATTATTATTATTAGTCGATAAACGATTATTATTCATTCCATCCTTAATACTTTTGAATAATAATTCACCCTCTGAGGTCTTATGTTTTCCGGTAAACAATAAGGGAAAGAGCCTGGGCCCGGAGGGCCCATGGCAAGGGGCGCGCTGCGCGCGCTCCCTCGCTAATTTAAAATCTAAAAGTCTTTTTTTCTTTTTACTTAAAAATTCCAGTCTATCAAGAAAAGGAATAAAGAATTTAAATAAAAAATCTATTTGACGTATTGATAGGCAAGACAGGGTTTAGGTGTTTCTTTTCTAACAGACATATTATCATATATTGAACATCTATTAATCAGAATACCTCTAGGTTGTTTAAATCCAAATCAAATAATAGAGAATTAAAGGGGTCTAATTTGTTGATGTATTTTGTATAGCCAATAGTAAAGGTTTTGTGTAAGATTTATCGCAAAGGTAGCATCCCCAGATTTGCATAAAAAGAAAGAACCCTCACCTTCAATGAGACCAAGTAATCCATAGGGAGTTATTCTAATAGGATGTATTTTATACAATTCAAAATCTGTTATTTGGTAATTCATACTATTTTTAATGAAAGTATATTAGCGTTTAATAAATGTAAAATATTTCATATTTTCATTTATTAAATGCATCAAAAAATATATATATATATATTTTTTTTGATGCTTTTGTTTATTCACTTATATTTTCCAAAGAGCCAATATATAAATAAAAGCATTTTAAACGCTAAGTAATCTAAATATTTTATTGAATTTAAAGGAAATTCCTCAAAAATAGCCTGCGCGCAGCGCGCATGGCGTCTCCCTCTCTCTCTCTCAGAGAGAGAGAGGGGGACGGTAAATTTACTTTTTAAGTCTTCCTGCTTATTAATACTTAAAGTAGCAATATTTTTAGTTTGAGAGAGATGTATAGTTCCACCGCCTTCAATCTTCATTTTGAATATTGAAGCTCTAAATGAGGCAAGTCGTCTTTATGCAAGCCTATTCTAACGAAGAAGGCACAATAATTATTTTGATTGAAAGGTCTAATATAAAATTGCCTTCTCCATCCATGATTCCGACGAACCACTCTTTAAATTCTTGATCACTCATATCTTTATGGTTTACTAAACCAACTTCTACTGTGGGCAAAGCTTTATTTTAGTTACATATTGTTGAATAGGATCTTCGTGAAGTAGGATTGAGGTTTACAGAATTGTTATTTTTCTGTAAACCCATGTGTTAGTTGTAAGATTTTTTTTTGTTTGTTTTGAATTAATTTTTAAGGCACCACGTCCTATTTCAAAATCGAAACGACGGCGAGGACAAATAAGAAAGCGAGAACTATCATTAGCCCAAAGATACTGTTGTTATATGAACTAACTACTATGGATAAATTAGTAAGATCTCTAGGTCGAATAAAAGAAACAAAAGCGCAAAATGAAAAAGGAGATGCTAAAGGTGCTCTGTTTTGCCCTAAAAAAAGAGGAGAACCCACACTCAAAACTACTATCCTTTTCTTGATATGGGCTGTGGGGACCAAACAAGAAATTTATTGCAAGTAATACTAAAGCTAAAATAGGAACAAAAATAAGGAATATAGTTATGGCATTTATTAAGGGTTAAATAAAATTAACGCTAATATATTAGCAGTACTTAATCATACTTGTGGATTAATTATAAATAATAGTATTATTAATGTTAAACCTGAAATTGTTGTAGTTAAACAAGAAGATAACACTAAATATGTAAGAGAATAAGAAGGAATAGTAATATCTTTTACCTGTAATGGAGTAGGGTGGATAGTTGGTTTTTAACTAATGTTATTTCATTTATTTCTGGTATAGAGTAATCAAAGTTTTATGTACTATATTTACCCTTCCATCAAATAAATCCCTACTTTACAAAGAAGAATCTTTATCTCTTTCTCTGTTCATTCCGGATTTAATTTGTTTAATTTGATCTAATCCTTCCTGAGTAAGATGGGCTTTGTTTTTCATTAACTCCACTACTTTACAGAAGTCAGCAAAGTCCAATCTTTTGATTCCATGTAAAGGGTATTTTTTTAATGGAATAATACTGTCAATAATGTCAGAGAGTTTTGTTATAACTACTGAACAGCAATTTCTGTTTGATTCTACATGAAATCTACGCATCTCAAATACTTAAATAACATTTCCATTAGCTCAATATCACGTGAATGTTGAGTTATTTTTAAATGTAATTTAACAGCAAAGCCAGTTTTTTGTTTTAGATTTATAAATTTCTATAAAGAAACAACCCTCTCCGTCAATGAACCTGCTACCCAATTCGGATCTTTAATTTCTAGATCACCACCCTGGACTAAGCTTCTTTTAACAGGGATAACATTAGGATTACAAGCTTTTATTTCTTCAGATAAACCTAGATTCATTGATGCTTTAATGCCCAGAATCTGTTGTATTCCCTCCATCGTAAGATGCTCTTTTTTATTAATTATATCTATAGCCCTTTTAAAAAGTTCAAAATAAGCTCGTTTTTGAGTTAACAAAGGAAAAATTATCGAAATGGGGGGGTATTATTATAGATGTTAAATCTTTGAGAGATTGTACAGAATAATTGCCCGGGCAGACCCATTTGCTTTAACCATTCTTATGGTTCCTGCGCCGAAAAAAGATTGCAAACGTTTCAATAAATCAAGATCTTTTTCGTGTAATGTTATTTAAAAAACTGCTTTAACTTGCCCTGTTTTTAATTCATTAGTATCTCCAACACTTAGATTGAAGCAAGACTCAGCGTCAGAAAAAACCAGTTGCATAATTAGGGTCAAGTTCATTTTGAGGACTCACATTTAGAGTTGAATAGGATCTTCTAGTATAATTGAGGTTTATAGAGGATTTTCCTTTATAAACCCATGTGTTCGTAGTGAGATTTTTTGTTTGTTTTGAATTAATTTTTAAGGCACCCTTTCCTATTTCAAATACAAACCCGACGGCAAGTATAAATAAGAAAGCAAGAACTATCATGAGACCAAAGATACTGTTATTGTATGAGCTTACTACTATGGATATATTAGTAAGATCTCTAGGTAAAATAAAAGGAACAAGAGCGCAAAAATAAAGAAGGAGATGCTGAAAGGTGCCCGGGTTTGCCCTAAAAATGATGAAAACCCACACTCAAAAGCACTATCCTTTTCTTGATATGGGCTGTGGGGTCCAAATAAGAAATTTACTAGTAATAAAATAATCGCTAATATTGGGATGAAAATTAAGAATATTGTTAGACTTGTCATTTAAGGGTTAAATATAATGAGTGCTAATATATTAGCAGTACTTAATCATACTTGTGGATTAATTATAAATAATAAAACGATTAATGTTAAAACTGAAATAGTTCCAGTTAAAGTAGAAGATAACATAGATATGTTCAGAATCGGAAGGAATAGTAATATTTTTTACGTGTACTGGAGTAGGATGAATAGTGGGTTTTTTGACTAATGTGATTTCATTAATTTCTGGAACATAGTAATCAAAGTTTTTATGTATTTGATAATCACATTTATCAAAAAAGACTACTTTTATGATACCTAAATAATAAACAGCCCCTATTACACTAGTTAGTATTCCAATTAAAGCAAGGAAAATGTAACCACTTTGCAATGCAGCGGATAATACCATCTGTTTAAAAAATTTAAAGGTGGTACACCTATGAAAGAAAAGATTGTAATAGCTAAACTTAAAGCCAATAGAGGGTTTAAATGGAAATAACCTTTAAGTTGAATAATAAGCTGTATAGGAGAATTCTTTTTATCTAATAATTTATAATCATTAACATCATTTACATAATAAATTAAAGAATAACCTATAGTAATTAGGATAAAGAATATATTAAGATTAGATATTGTTAACTTGATCTTCCTTTATTCATACCAGCTTTGATTCTGCAAATCTCCGTTAACCCCTCACTAGTTAAATGACCTTTGACTTTAATTAACTCAGCTGTCCTTTTGAAATCTGCGAAATCTAAGTGTTTAGCACCTTGTAGCGGATATTTGTTGAAAACCGGAGTTATTTTGTCGTAAATATCAGAGAATCTTGTTACGACAAAATAAACTGCAGAGCCTAGAGGATCTCCTTCTAATCTTCCACCAACCGCCTAAATATTCCATTAAACTTTTCATTAGTTCAACATCACGAGTATGTTGAGTTAATATAAATTTGAGTTTGACTTGAATACCTAATTTGTAAGCTGAGGATTTTTTAGTCTCAATATAAAAACAACCCCTCAGCGTCCACAAAACCTGTTAGCCAATTAGGATCAGGGATTACTGAAAGTTGGACTTGAGGTCTTTCAACCGGTTTAGTGTTTGGAAAGGCTGCTTTTAAGTTATCAGATAATCCGTCGTTCATTGAAGCTCTAAGATTTACAACTTTTTGTAGCCCCTCGAGATCAAGATGTTCCTTGTTACTCATGAGATCTATTATTTGCTTAAACAATAGAAAATCTGCTCGTTTTTGAGTAATTAAAGGGCAATTAAGAAAATGACGGATTACTACAGCTATTTCGGAGAGATTTTGAACTTTGAACTCCACTAAATCATTCGCAGAATCAGGAGTAGGCCCAAATATTCTACCCACACCAAAATATAATTGTATTTTTTTCAATAAACTCTCATCTCTTTGATTCAAACATATACTAAAGACTGGTTTAATTTGCCACCCTAATTGCATTCCGCTCTTTTTATAAATTGTAACAGAAAAACTAGATTCACCATCACAAAACCCACTCACATAGTTAGGGTTAAGTTCATTCTGATGCATTACTGACGCTTCCACCCAAGCCATTCTCTTTGTTTTTTTTTTGAAGAACATTGGAGGTTGAAAAGGATCTACGCTGAGGAGTAGTGAGGTTTACAGAGGATTTTTTCCTCTATAAACCCATGAATTAGTTGTAAGATTTTTTGTTTGTTTTGAGTTAATTTTTAAGGCACCGCGTCCTAACTCAAACACAAAGCCGACAGCGAGGATGAATAAGAAAGCCATTACTATCATTAAACCGTAAATAGTATTATTGTAAGAACTCACGACATAAGGATATATTAGTAATATCTCTAGGTCAAATAAAAGGAACAAGAGCGCAAAAATAAAGAAGGAGATACTGAATGGGGCTCTATTTTGGCCTAAAAAGGAGCTGAACCCACACTCAAAAGCACTATCTTTTTCTTGATATGGACTATGGGGAGAAAATAAGAAATTAACACCTAGTAAAATAATGGCTAAGACTGGGATAAATATTAAAAATACTACAATTGAAGACATTAAGGATTAAACATTATTATTGCTAATATATTAGCTGTACTTAATCATACTTGTGGGAAAATCATAAACAATAAAACCGTTAAAGTTAATACCGAAATTGTTGTAGTTAAAGAAGAAGATAAATTAAAATTAAAATTTTGATTTACAGTGTTTTCACTTTTCTCAAAAAAGATTACTTTTACTATTCCTAAATAATAAACTGCACCTATAACACTAGTTAATATCGCCACTAAAGTAATGAAAATGTAACCCTTTTGCAATGCC
The DNA here is from genome assembly GCA_016880775.1 of Phymatotrichopsis omnivora. Taxonomy (NCBI): domain Eukaryota; kingdom Fungi; phylum Ascomycota; class Pezizomycetes; order Pezizales; family Rhizinaceae; genus Phymatotrichopsis; species Phymatotrichopsis omnivora. The sequence goes on from JABYPW010000837.1 coordinate 12,392, forward strand.
GCAGATAATACCATCTGTTTTGCAAAAAACCCTAACATAGGCGGAACACCGATGAAAGAGAAAAGTGTTATAGCTAAACTTAAAGCTAACACAGGATTAAGGTAAAAATAACCTTTAAGTTGAGTGATAAGCTGTAGAGGTGAATTTTGTTTTTCAAATAAATCTTCCGTAATTCTATTGTTATAAAGTAAAGAATAACCAATAACTATGATGATATAGAAGATATTTAGATTAGTAATAGAATATTGCATTAAATAAAATATAAATGCTTGAACAGATTCTATACTATTTATTGTTAAAGCTAATAAAATAAACCCTACATGAGAATGAACTAGAAATACATACGTTACCAGCGTGTACCCCCTTTCCCGAACCGTACGTGATAGTTTCCCATCATACGGCTCTCCAGTTCAATTAAATAAATTAATTAACCTGATTTGCAGAGAAGAGATTTGTGGAGGTGAGAGACCTAAAATTTTGGGATATTTGACGTCTTTGATTCTTTTGTTTCACTGTGATGTTTCATGTGGCAGCTTCTGCACAATGCTATCTGTTTTCTTTTTCTTTTCGCCATGAGGGCATCTATAAAGTTAGCCTTAGCTTTTAGGTCTTTTTGTCTTATGTGATGCATCTCTTCCCGCCCCTTTAAGGGGCGGGACGATTTACAGACAGAGCAGCAAAGATTTTTAGAGTTGCCGCGCAGATATACCTCTTGCGAAGAGAGTCTTTACGATATCGGTGGGATGTTTGGAAATTCATACTGTTGACACCGAATTAGGCAAAATATTTATATATATATTTTTGCTGCATTTAATAAAAAAAATAAATATAAATATTTATTTTTTATTAAACGCTTTTATGAAACTAACCTTTTCTTGTCCTTTCAAGTCTTTGCCAAAGGTTTTATACGCTTTCGCCTGACTCTTGAGGTTGAACTTCATAGCCAGGAGTTTGGCACAAGAAGTTTTTAGTATATAGTGTACTAAGGAGGACAGGTCATTGAAGTTGCACGCGAAACTGTAGTAGTTCATTATTCCTCGGTATACCGAATTGTATAATAGTATTATCTCGTCTTTTTCGTTAGCCAATCAGACTGTTATAGGGATAGCGGTGTTTCCTTTTAGGAAACCTGCCGCCGTTAGTTTCTCCTTGACTATTTCTATTGGGGCGATGAGGCGAATCTCCTGACTATTTCTTCTGGAGAGACCAAGTGATTTGTTAAAAGTTTGGTGAGAAAATCTATTAATTTTTGTACCTAAGAATAGCGCTTCTTCTTTTTTGACGTTTGTGATTAGGGTTTTATCGATACTTAGATCGAGATTTAGCTCATATTTTAGGAAAGATTGGATTTTTCCTAAAATCATTTGGCAATCCTCCTTAGTTCCCCGGATACCGATGATTCAATCGTCCGCGTATCTTACATAGACCAATCTTTTGAAATCAGGGTCTATCGCGTTCTTTGAGGGTGTAGTTAACATTAATTTGTGTCACTTTAATTTTTCCTCTAGTGTTTTTGCTCTCGCCTTCTTGTTACGATAACTAATTAAGAGTGGATTAGGACTGGCCTTGTCCCCTTTATTGAATTCCTCGGTTAGTTTCTCTACGAACTTATCTAATTTGTCCATATAGATATTACAGAGGATTGGACTCACTATTGATCCTTGAGGGGTTCCGACCAGGGAGTGTTGATAGGATGAGAATTCCATGTATCCCGCTCCTAGAGCTTTTCTGATGAGGCAAGTGAAACGTCTGTCTTTGATCTTATCCTCTATGATTCTCATTAGAATCTCATGTTTTATAGAATCAAAACATTTTGATATGTCACCCTCGATGAATCATGTGGCTACGCCAAATTTAGTTTTGACGTCCCTAAGCGCTGAGTGGCAACCTCTACCACTTATAAATCCGTGACTCGATTTTGAGAAAGTTGGTTCAAAAATAGCTTCCAGGATCATTCTGATTATTTCCTGAACCAATTTGTCTCTTGGAGGGGCTATTTGAGATAGGTCTCTTGCCCAACCGTGGCTTTTTGGGATGTATATTATTCTACCGGGTGTAAATTGGAATTCTTCAGTTTTGAGGCTTTTAATTATTTGGTTGATGGCTCAATCAGTGGACATCCCATCAAGGGTTGTGGGGTTCACCCCTGGAGTCATATTACCCGGATTGCTTTTTAATTTGTCATATGCTATTTCATATAGACGGGGGTCAAAAAGTAAACGATAAAGACGGTCATTGACCACAAAATTTGGGTTTTCTCTGCAAACTTCGGCTAATCTTCTAATTCTTTTCATGCCGTCAGTTGAAACTGTACTGGAACTTCCAGCAGCACTTGAGAAATGTCGAACATTAGAACCTAAAACCCTTCCCCCTGACCCTGTTTTAACGCCTTTATTTTCCAACCTTTTTATGGTTCAGATGAGGGGTACTACGATTTTTCTGCTGCCATAGCCGTTTGCGACCTTAGGCAGTCCCGTAGTTCATTTTTCCACCCTAACTCCTTCCTTAGGTTGTCCACTCTCCACGTTGTGAGTAGTTATTCTACCCTGGTTTGCGACGGTCCATAATCAGATTCACCATTTCATAATCTGATTCGTCGCACTCAGCCTATTGCAGACAAGCTGAGACCCTACAGTAAAGGTCCCTAGTAGATAGACTTCAAGTAATGCAACTTTAACCATAGAAGGAACAGCTCGGGAGATTATTCGACCACTCTGCTTAGGTATAATTCCCCCTTTGTACATCGAGCGATGCCAGGAAATTACGAGTTGGAGCCCTATCGTAAGGGTTGACGTGAAGTCCAAAAATTTAATTTCGCTCGCCTGTCTCTTCGGAGATGCTAAGTTCAGTATCAGGCTTTCCCCTTTACCTAACTCCGACGCTGGGGCCACATTAGGACAGTGGCCGGATTTTGAGAATCCTTGATAGAAAAATGCGCAACGGCGCACAATAGTACTGTAAGCTAGTAATCTTTTAATTCTTTGTTGTACTAAACCTACAACAGTTCCTATTATTAAAGATAACAATGAACTAACTAATAATAAATAAGCTCAACTAAACTCAAACATAGAAGATTGGCTAGTGTAGTGTACTAATTCTAACATGAACACAAAGATAGATATTTTTGCCACAATAGCCACAAATGTAGTAACTATTGTAGGTATTGCATCATAAACATCTGGAGATCAAAAATGGAAAGGTGCAGCTGATACTTTAAATAAATATCCTATAGACATAATTAGTATAGGTAGATTAAAATATTGACCTGGTTCACTCAATATTATAGTAGTGTTACCTAAATCTAAACAAGCTGTAGCTAGAGCATCTTCTCCATATAATACATATATACAATCTAAACTAGTAAGACCACTTTTTAGATACAATAAACTAGAACCTAATAATATAAAGCAAGAAGATAAACCTCCTAGTAAAAAGTATGTAAGTCCCGCTGATGTAGCATGTTCAGAATTTCTATATAATGTAGCAAAAATATATAACCCGTAACTTTGTAATTCTATAGCTAGGAACATAGAAACTAAATCACTACTAGACATTAATAGTGTTGCCCCCATAAGTATAAATAGTATTACTATGGGATATTCTATTATTATAAATTCTTCTCCCATCTTATTAATTAATAGATTTTTATAATTTTCTAATTCTCAATCTGTATATTTTTTTCCAAAATGGCTGCCAGCTACCTTCTTGTCCAGAAAAAGGGGCAGGCTAGTAACCTCCTTACCTAATATCCCTGTTGGTTCTTTTAAGCGTCTGGGGTAAAATGCAGTTATTTGTAAAACTATAGCTCCTATAATGTATATAAATAGGTAAAAACTATGTGTTATTATGGTTGTATGGAATAAACCTCCATATATACCTATTCCTGTATCTAAAGATCTTATATATAAACTTTCATAACCTAAGATACCAGAATATAGCAATATAAGGATAGCTACCCGGTTAAAGAATATTGTTCTATCGCGTCTCGAAGTGACCGCATTGACTAATAATAAAATAATGATACTAAATATTAGCATAACCTTCCACGGGTTTCGAACCCAGAAAACCTACTAATAAGTATGTTCCATGACCCCCCCCCGAGGTCAAGAAGGTTTTAATTTTTATTTATTTATATTAATGGGAATATTGTAAATGCTAATGGAATCTTGTAATGCGGCGGAAAACAGGGGATAACGAAAGAAAAGGGGAAGCTAAAAAAAGAAAAATTGAATGCTATATTTCTATTTATTTCCTCGATATACATAAGCCGAATTCTGTTTAGTTGATTAAACTCTTTTGTGGATATAATTATATAATAAATTTGGTCCCGGTCTTCCTATCTTCCGCCCCCCACCTACCCCCGTACCCGTGTTGAAAAAAAAAATTACAAATTTTTTTTCAACACCAAGTGTGGGATGGGGTTGCTCCAACAACCAAGTATAAACAAAACCACCACAAAATATAAATTTGTTGGTTTTGTTTTATACACAGACGCCGCCAATAAAAACAAAATGTTCACATTTTTGTGGTGGTTTTTATTGTTGTATCTTGAAAAGAACAATGGCCGGACTTTCAGCCCCTTACCTTGCCTAAAAACAAAATAAAATAACTCTTTTTTGTTACAGATTTTCAACAGTTAGAAAATCAGACGGTGCGAAGCCCGGGGTTGAAAAAAAGAAGATTTCAACCAACACGTATTGAAAAAATTTTTGGCAAAAATTTTTCTTTCAATACCCAATTTTTTGCTAGACGAATAATTGCCTTGCACCCCCCCCCGTCTTAAACAATAAAATAAAAACCAAACGAGTGCCGCGAAGCGGCACGAGGTCCCAGCGGGCCGCGCTTCGCGCGCCCGCTGCGATTTCATTTTTTTTTTGGTTTTTATTTTTTTTTGTTGTAGTTTTTCAACAAAATGGGGAAGGCAGCCCAGCCGGGCCCGCCGGGCCCTGCAAAAAGGGGAAGGTTTCAACATCTTAAAAGATGTGAAACCAAAGGGGCGCGGGCTTCCCCGCCCCTTCTTTGGTGACGTTTTCCTCGGTTTTACAAAACCCGTTAAAAACGCCCCAAACCAAGAAACTTGCCCCTCCCCCTCTGGATCTTCGCCGGGGCGCGCGCAAAGCGCGCGCCCCGGCGAAGATTTCTACAAAGTAGAAAACCTCCTCGATTTTTTTTTACTTAGTGAAAACTTTTTCTTCTCTATGAAATCTCCCAAGGAGATACTGTGCCCGCGAGCGGGCACCCGAGAAGAAAAAAAGCCAAGCGCCGCGCAGCGGCGCGTAGGCTTACGGGGGGCGCGCTTCGCGCGCCCCTAACTAACCCTTTTAGGGCGGGTCGGGGGGGAAGGCGCGCGCCGCTTATCGCGGAGCGCGCCCTTCCATTTTGCTCTGCTTTTTTGTACCCTAGGGGAGGCGCGCTACGCAGCGCCCCCCATTGCCATGCATGCATTGCATTGATTGATTGCACCCCTCTACTTCCACAACTTTGACACAAGTCAAAGATTGTGGAAAGAATAGAGGGGGACGGGAGCGTCCCCCCCCCTGCGCACGGAGATGCATAAAAAAGCTCTTTTTACAAAAAAAATTTTTTTTACGCTTCCAGCCCGGCCGCGCGCGAAGCGCGCGCCGGGCAGGCCAGCGGCGCTCGCTCCGCTCGCCGCCTAGGCTAAAAAAAAATAACGGCGGGCCCGCCCCTTAAGGTCGGGCCGCCGCCTATTTTATTTTTTGTTAAGTTTTCCACTTCCCCCCATTCCCCCCCCACCCGAACTACTTTTTTTCTATTGAAAAAAAAAAATTGGGGGTGAGGGGGGATGCCCGGCTACGACGAAGCGCTGCATCTTTTTTGTTTTTTTTTTTGAAAAAAAAAAGAAGCACGAAGGCTCAAAAAAGACCCCCCCCTAACTAACCCTTTTAGGGCTAACTAACCCTTTTAGGGTTTCAGGGGGGTCTGTTTTGAGGGGAAAACGGGCGGTTTCAAATTAAATATCAGTACACCATGTGTACTTTATTATAAGTTGAAACTTAAGAATATTTAGCCGGAGCCCGCCCAGGGTGAGGTGGCCCGACCGCCGTAGGCGGGCGGGCCCACCTACCTTAAATAGCCTAGGCGGAGCGCGTAAGCGCTACGCCGCTGGCCTGGCCGCCCGCGCGCTTCGCGCTAAATTTTTCTTTTTTCGAAAAATTTTTCGAAAAAAGCAAAAATAAAGGGCGGCCTGGACACTTCATGTGTCTAATTTTACGCGCCCGCCCGCCCTCTTTTTTTCAAAGAAAAAAAAGAAGGCGGGCGGGCCGCGCCGAGAAACGAAGGGCGGCTCCGCCGCCTTTTCCCCTTTATTTTTGTTTTTTATGGGGCGCCGAAGGCGCCGCCAAGGTTTCAAATAAAAATAAGACACATTTAATGTGTCGCCCTTCACAAATCTTCGCCGGGGCGCGCGCTTTGCGCGCGCCCCGGGCGAAGATTTTGTGATGGGCGGCCGCAGGCCGCCCGCGGATCGACACACGGTCGCCGGGCCCGATCGCCGAAGGCGGGCGGGCCCCGGATTTTTTTTTAGCCTAGGTCGCTTCGCGCGAAGCGCGACGCGACCGTCGGCCTGTCGGGGCGCGCGCTTCGCGCGCGCCCCGACCGGTGCGAGGGCGCTTCGCGCCCTCGCGCAGCCCCGCCCCGCTCCTTCCCCCTCCACGTGTTTTTTTCTAATAGAAAAACAAAATGGGAGGGGGAAGGGGCGGGGCCGTTGAAACCGGAAAACACAGTTTTTCTTTAAACATAGCGCGCTGCGCTTCGCGGGCTTCTTTTTTTTTTGTTTTTCTCCCTGGCGGGCCGCGCGCGTAGCGCGCGCCCGCAAAAAACAATTATTTTTTTGTGAAACAAAAAAAAAATAAAATTGTTTTTTTTAAAAAACAATTGGATTATTTTTTTGTGAAACAAAAAAAATTGTTTTCCGGTAGAGGGCGCGCGCGTAGCGCGCGCCCTGCCCAAAAAAGTAGCCTTGGTGGAGCGCGTAAGCGCTACGCCGATGGCCTAGCCGGCCCGCGCGCTTCGCGCGGGCCGGCCCGGCGCACGTTGAAACCCTTTGGAAAACACAGTTTTTCTGGTTTCAACATACGCGCGCTGCGCTTCGCGGGCTTCTTTTTTTTTGTTTTTCTCCCTGGCGGGCCGCGCGCGTAGCGCGCGCCCGCAAAAAACAATTATTTTTTTTGTGAAACAAAAAAAAATAAAATTGTTTTTTTTAAAAAACAATTGGATTATTTTTTTGTGAAACAAAAACAAAATTGTTTTCCGGTAGAGGGCGCGCGCGGCGCGCCCCCTGCCCAAAAAAGTAGCCTGGGTGGAGCGCGTAAGCGCTACGCCGATGGCCTAGCCGGCCCGCGCGCTTCGCGCTAAATTGTTTGCTTTTTTCGAAAAATTTTTCGAAAAAAGAAAAATAAAGGGCCGGCCCGGCGCACGTTGAAACCTAGCGGCCAAATGCCGCCCAAAGAGTGTCGGGTTTTCTAGAAGAAAAAAGGGGGGGGGAGACTGCGTTGCTCTGCAACCCGCCGTGTAAGCGACACATTTTTGGGCAATGATACGAATCATTGCAAAATTTTGCTTGAATAAAACCCGGAACGCGCCGGCCGGCCGCGCGCGAAGCGCGCGCCGGTAGGCCTGCGGCAGGGCTCGCTTCGCTCGCCACCTAGGCCGGCCGGCCGCGCGCGCGAAGCGCGCGCGGCCGGTAGGCCAGCGGCGGCTCGCCTAGTGGCTCGCCACCTCGGCTAAATTTATTTTTCCTGGCGGGCGCGCGCTACGCGCGCTCGCCCGCCAGGCCGGGGGCGCGCCGCGCGCGCCCTATGCCTC
>JABYPW010000838.1:0-20218 GCA_016880775.1 Phymatotrichopsis omnivora
CCCCACCTCATAAATATTAGTAAAAGTATACGTGTGCATGTACTTCCAGTCTCCAACTCCAGGAGAGTTGTGAATAGTCTTCTGAGTCTCATCCCTTGTTCCGGACACCTCGGGAATATTGGGGGTTCTTCCAAGATAAACTTAGTATCGAGGCACCTAAGTAGATTGTGTACGTGAGCGGTACCAATTTCGCAGCTGTGAGGGATGATTGTGAAGTTCGGAAAGGTAATGTGAACCTGTAGTTATGCCCAATCTTGACTTTGCCATTCTGGTACTAATTATTCGAGGGTTAGGAATTTTGCGGTTTGATTCTCGAGGAAATGTTCCCCGGGCCTATAGCTCATGGCAACTATATGGCCGGGTACTACATGGAGCGGTAAGTTTCTATTGCAGCACGAGCTTTGAGTTACCATTATTGACGAAGGCCTTTTAGTTTCCGGGGCGCTATCTTCCGTCCTGACCAATTCACCATAATGTCCAGCAAGTAACCGAGTGTTCCCAAGTATGATTCGAAATACGGACGTCTGGATAAGGGCCACTGAGCGGGTACACCGAAGGAATCTGCACAGCTCGAGAGAAACTCCACCTCTAAGGACATTCCTACTGATGAGGTACGAAATGTCCTTCCCACCTCGCATCTTTTGCAGCATGGATATTTGCAGGCTAGATACTGATATGCACAGGTTGCTGCGAACATCGCCACCACCACTGCAATGAAGGATTCGACAATTGGAGACAAGGGAAACAAATTTTCTTGGCCAGTTAGAGCGTCATAAAGCTACGGCATCGAGTACGGTGACATCTACCGTTATGATGCGACAAGGATCCTAACAACTTGACCGTCACAAACCTGTATTAGTTCGCCTTCGCACCCTTAAATAGGAAATTGAAGGCTGTGTGGGAATGTGGTATAAATGCGGAGGAACGTGATTTCATGGCACACCCATGGGTCGTTGGTTCCCGGCTGCGTTGATGGATTGTGAACTCGGTACTTTGTGCTCCTGTCGATAATTAATAGACAAAAGTCTTCGGATTGCATTTCTTTCATTTCATTCCATTTTTGACTTCTAACGTTCTTAAATTCTATGACGTTGGGCTTAGACGCGCTTGCTTCCGACCGTAGTTAAGGTGGAAGCAAAGGGGAAAAAAAAAGAAGGCAGCAGCACAATGGAGAGTGAAAGCAAATCGGTTTCTTGCCCCCTTCGATTTGGGCGTATAAGAACGATACCGACGATGCGCTGAAAGCATTCGTAAACCTCGACGCTGACTCGTCGTGTTTGATCTCTCCGATAGTTAGTGTGTCGAACGCGATCTGCAATAAGGTTTTTAAGTAAAATTCCCGTTAAGATTGAGCGGACGAAAGCTAACACTGCCCGTCATTTTACTTCGGTAGCAGATGAGCTTGTAAATGTTAACTCCCATACGTCTGCTTGGCAACTTGCACACACCGAGTGATATATCGTGCATAAACCTCACGATATCGATGTTCTCCCATCTGCGTAACATATCGCCGTTACAATCCCCCCGGCACACGCCTACTATCCCAGCCTGCAAGCCTAGCCTTATGAACCGTGTGCGCGAAATAAAGTTCTTCGGCTAATCGCGGAAGCGGGCCGTTCCGAGCATCTCCCGTCCGCTTAAGTCGATGATCACGGTGACGATAAGCGAGAACGCTGGTTGCAACAAATACGTGGCCGGCATCGCATGTGTAGGGCATAGTTATATCAACACGCAACATTCTTGTGAGAGAAAAAATTATTTTCATTCATCATGAGCAATCGCATCACTCCCCTTAACGACATCCCATCTAAGCGCCTCATCAATCTTCGCGAGAAATGAATCGCCATTCACAAGGAGAGGTCGTCGCCATGACAGAATCAAAGAAAACGTAGCACGAATCATACACGTCGTCTGCAACTCATATATCCAACAAACACCCAACGATCGTGAGAAATGACAAGTAACGTCCAAAGAAGTTTGACGTGGGACATAGACACAGACACATATCGAAACAGATAGCACAGTAGCATATACAAAGCATGTCCACATGTTTGATCTTGAGGTAAACATCAAAAACCCCCCAAGTACTCTTCCGCTTCTCTCCTTTTTCTGTTTCTATCCTTTTATCAAGACTTTGTTTTTTTACAAGAGCGTGCAGTATTGACATGTACAATCTAGACAGTGAAAACCCCTAATTTTTAGACAGCGAACACACAAAGAAAAAAAAAAAAGAACCCATTTCCCACAAATATAACAAACGAAAATTTTTCACCATGAAAAAAAAAAAAAAAAAAAAACCTCAAAACTCAAAACTCCGACAAGATGATTTTTTGGACTTAAACACCCGGGGTAAGTTTTTTTTCTTTGTTCGAACGACCGCGACGTTTAACCCAAAAATTTCCTGAAGAGTCCGTTTTTGAAGCGTCGCCTAGTTGTAGCCGGATTTCTTGGAAGAGAATGGCTTGATTCTCTCCTTGCCGTCGATGTAATCATTGAAGTCATCGTTCCAACTGACGGAGGCTCTAACGTCTTGGAGACTCGTAATGGGTGGCAGCTCAGGATTGTGACCGATGGTATGGAACCTGTTACTCCCCATGCCTATTCCCGAGTTGTAGCCGATGTACTGGTTTCTACCGTTCATAGGTATCATTCCAGAAATTTCGTATTCCGAGAATCCGTTGTTCCAAGTGGGCTGGACGTGTTGGGTGTCAGGGGAGCGGAGAACGAAGTTGCGGGGCAGACTTCTGTGAACGGGAACAAGGCAGGGTACCCATTGAATCCCGGCCGTATCAGTGAGGCTCTCCTCGGCGGTGGATCTTTTGGTTTTGTGCTTAAATTCGACGAGCTGCCCATTCTTGTACTTATGTTGAACTCCGGGAGCATCGAAGTAATGGTCTCCATCGTGGCCGTACTGGCACCTGTTGCCGTAGCGACAATCCTTTGCTCCAGATCCCAGAGATCCATACGTCCAGATGCATTGAATTTTCCAAAATCGAGGACGAGAGCGAGCCGGATGGGACTCCTGGGCTGGGTGAAACTCCGGAGCTGCGGGGTTGAGCGACGCGTGGTGGCCGGTATGGGTTGATCCGACGGGGGAGACCATGGTGGCCGGTGGTAACACTGGAGGCAGAAAACTCATCTGCGGCGGCAACACCATATGTGGAGCCGGCATAGGGGACGATGGTTGTATGAGGAGCATCGCGGAGCCGTTAAGAAAGCTATCTGATGGGCAGTACGAGCCGGAGAATGTGTTTGCCATGAAGGTAGGCGAAATATTGATGTCCGGACAATCAACAGCGATCTTCTCATTGCGTTTCTTGTCCTTGCGCTTCTCACTTCCATGTCCAGTGGAATTTTCCCCGTTGCAAGATAAGATGTGATTCGGAGTCATATCCTTAATATGCATTGGCAACCCCGTAGGCAAGTTAACGGGGGGAAGTGGGGCCGCTGCTGCTTCTAAAGGTTGAAGTAATTCCTTCGACGGCGTCTCATTCTCCTTGGGACGAAAGAACGCCGCCAGCTCCTTCGGAGGAGAGTTATTCCAAGAACCAGCATACTCCGGCATGGCCATCTTTGTAGGAAAGTTATCGAATGACGGGTTGAGCTCAGAAATCCCTATCTTTGTAGGAGAGTTGCAAGAAGACGAGCTGGACTCAAGAATCCCTAACTTTGCAGAAGGGTTATCGAAGGACTGGCTATACTCAGGTGTCTTCATTCTTACACGAGAGTATTCAAAAGACGAGTTGGACTCAGGCATTTCCAACTTTCTAGGAGGCCTGTCGAAAGAAAGGTCGAAACCAGGTATCCCCATCTTTGCGGGAGAGTTGCCGAAAATTGGGCCCAGCTCAGATATACCCATCTTTGTAGAAGAGCTGCCCAAAGGCAGATTGAAATCAGATATTCCAATATTTTCAGGAGAGCTTTCGAAAAGAGGGCTGAACTCAGGTGGCCCCATCTTTGTGGGGGAGTTCTCGAAAGACGAACTGGACTCAAGCATCCCAATCTTTGCAGGGGAGCCGCCGAAAGACGGGATGGACTCAGGTGTTCCCATCATTGTAGGAGAGTTACCGGGAGGTGGATTGAAATTAGGTATCCCCATCTTTGGAGGAGAGCGATTGAGGCGAATAGGTTCATACATCGAGATCCTACCTGGCGTAAGATCCAACCCATCAGCGAAATCGCGAGTATCCCTCTTCGATGGAGAGACTCTCAAAGGGTCACCCAATCCAGGCAATTTCATTTTCGGAGTGGAGTCCACTAAAGTACGGTTGAGATCTGGGGACGCAAGTCTGGTGGCAAGTCCACCGCGGCCAAAAGTAGCACGGACGGTGTTAATGGGCTCAACCTCGCTGCGTCTGGTTAGCGGAATTTGCTCAAGACTTTCGCAGCAATGAGGTATGCAATGTGCAGCTGACGGAGATTGATCGAGTGTATACTTACGGGTTGGTACGGTTGATACCGTTGCTGGAGGATGAGCAGTGCGGATCATCTCCATATCTAGCATCACCATGCCCAAATCGTGGCATAAGACGGCCATCGTCTGAACGTTTGCCGCGTCCTCTCGATTTATACCTGAAGCTGTCAAAGAAGCTGCTACCGTTGCGCATCTTCGTGCTTCCGCGACCAGAAACAGTACCGGAAGTGCTACGAGTAGGCGATCCACTAGCCAAAGGACCATAATTCGGAGTCTTCGAAAAAAGGAATCTCTGCTGGACGTTTTCACTGAGAGATACATTTTCCAGACCAAGACCAACGGGTTTCTTGGTAAGGGACCCGGTATTGGTCGGAGGATCTGCTAGGATGGAGTAATGTTGGTCACGATATACGCCTTGCAACGATGCGGGAGAACCCCCAGTGGAGCTCCATCCATCCTTAATGTGGGGCAGGCTGGCAGACATTTCCGGGTTGAGCGACGGCATAGCATGTTGGCGATCATATCGGCGATTATTATCATCCGTAGGATCAAAAAAATCGGGGATAGGCAAACGTCCAATGGCTAAATTTCCTCCCTTAATAGGTGACACTCCCTTCGTGTCAGCAAGCCAAGCCGGCCTGGAATAACAACTGATGTAAGCGAACTATAACAGACAACCAAGATGGGAGCGGAACTTGATGAGCACAAGCGATGATTGGATGGAGAAATCAACTGCAAAGCAGCGATAACAAGTGCTGGTGAAGGTAATCTAGTCTAATGATGATTCCATACACAGATACTCGGAGGAGTCCAAGTACAGCGGGAAGAACTTACATTTTAGCAAATTTTTGGAAAGATTGTCGACGAGCACGTGTGCAGAGTAATTCCAAAAGTCTTCTCCGCTCGCTAAAGCAGCGAAGCAAGCAAAAAAAAAGCTTTGCTGCTTGAGGGAGATTTGCAAATAGAAGTTTCTACGCGATAGTCGAGGATATGGATGGATGGAGGAAATGAAGGAAAGTGGGGGAAGAGGGAAAAAGGGGGGTGTTGGGAGGGGAAGAAAGGGACGGCGTATGAGTATCGCCTACTGCAAACAATGCCTATTCGGCCCGCCTTTGCTGACTCGTCATTGAGATACCCATTTTTTTTTATTTTTTTTTTCGTCCGATTCGCGTCACATCTTCGGCCAATCCGCTGGCACGCCCTAGTGCAAGGCAAAAGGAGAATAAACTGGGAGTGCGGGACGTTGCCGGCCACCGAATGCACTATCCAGGCATTGCGGCTATGGAGATTTGAGAGTGTTGAAACATAACCGGTATGTGAATTCTCCAGTTTTATGAGTAATTTTTTGTTCACGCCCACTGAATGGTACTTTTCGGGCATAATTACCGCAGTTTACTTGGGGTTCAGTGTGTAAATTGGTGCATTCAAAAGCATGTAATCTTTTATTTTTCGGTGAAAACTCCTGCTACTAGTAGTATCCGCTGGGGCTCGCGACAGAGCAACTTGAATTGAAGTATTCTAGAATATGATGGTTGCTGAATGGAAAACGTTCCCTTTATGAAAGAGTGTGGCAATTACTTTCGGTACGATAATGAATACAAAACATTGCCTCTATAAATATGTTTCCTCCAGAAATTTATATATGATCGTCGGCGTCTCTTACGTTGATTGCAATATTCCTTGACTACCTTGCTAGCGATTTATTTCCCGTTGGGTGATACATACCAAAAACCGGGATATCTACGGACAAAAGTCGGGGCTAATGGAATGTTCCTGCCCACACCATCGTAGTTGTTCGAGTGATGGCCGATGAACTCAGCCTCAATACTGCCTTTTAAGATCATACATTGTCGTGCGGACTTCTGAATAGGATTAGCGAACAAGTACAATGGGGGTTTCTAAGACTAGAAGGTGGTTGCTCGCATTTCGCTACCGATCTCCCGCAAAGCTTCCGACTCACTAGTTTTAATGCATATGCGCGCCGTCCGAGAAAACAACGAGCCCCGCATGCTTGCTTCCTCCGCCGCCGCACAACTTTCCGGACAGGGTGGTTGTGACGAGACATAGTTAGAGAGTTTGAAATACCATGATAAGTATATCCTGTTAAATATATTTAGGGTTATTAGGTAGGATTACACTTTTTTTATCCAACATATTTTAGCATATCAAATGCTAGTACAAAAGAGGTCTACCTCAAAATAAGAAAAAAAAAAAAGATTCAATATGTAGTAATTCTAAAAATAAATTCATGATAATAGTAACTTATGGCTTTACGTCTCTTAGCCTCAAAGTAGTAGGAAAAAAAGTGAATCTATAATAGTACTACCTTTTCTATTATAAATCACCTCATGAAAGACCTTAGTATAAACTATGAAGCTTTTTACAATGAGAATGATAATGTTATAAACCTAGCAAGTAATAATTATACAAACTAGGTATCTGAAATTGAATACCTCCTTAAATCCTACCTTGTCTATGATATTATTCAAGGCTAAGAGTAATGACCTCAATAGATGGAGAATAACAGGCACTCTAAATAAGAGCTTTTGAAAAAGGAAAAATTGAAGTTTGATCAGCATTCAATGAAAGCCAGATCTGTAATACTGTATTCTTTATCTATAAAGATTTAACTAATAGTGATATGGATTATAGACCTACTATTATATGTAATATTCTAATAACTATACTAGACTCTACCACCAATTATGCTGGCACTTCCTATCTCAAAAATCCTTTTTCAAATATAAAATATAATAGGAAAGGACTAGTCCTAGAATAAGTTAATAAACTCTTAACTAATAGGAAAAGGTTGTAATCTATAAAGAAATTTATAATACACTAAAACATTTTACCTTTAACTACTATACTTCTAAAATCATTTTACCTAATAATAATAATTAATATTATTCCATATATATACCTACTAATAAATGCAATCTTAGTTCTATTAGTAGGTCTTTTATTAAATATAAGCAAATAATAAATGTTTAGATAAAAATTAATAAGATTCCTACTATAAGTACTACAAAAAGATATATTTGATATGGTGACTACTAGTTCCTATAGTAACTTATTATGGTAATAGTAATAATACTATAACTAGTAGGAGCTCTTATAGTCAATAGTATTTACTATAAGGAATATCTCTTTTTTTGTAATAATCTCCTTAGTTTTAAGTAATGTATATGATTAAGTTATAGATATAGATAATAGTGTATAATTGAAAAAATAGTCATAGATATAGTCATTGGTAAGAAAATAAATTATAGGATTATTACTATAAAAAAACAAATATAAGGAAAATAAAATTAATTTCTCCCTAAAGCATAGGTTTAGTTTAGATTAACTTATATATATTTTGTTTCTAGGTAAACTATGTCCATATATCCTACAAAGGATATAGTATGATAAAACCTGTAATACCTACTGTCTTGTAATAGAAACTCTGTAAAAGAAAAAGAAGTGAAGAGAAGAAGAGGAAGTAAGTGATATTAAAGTAAGAAGAGAAGAAGGGGGAGAAAAGTAAAGTCCTTTACCACAACCAAAAAATGGTTAAAAGAGTGACCAAAGGCCTAGGAACCAAAGTCTAAGTCTTTGACGGAGAACTGGAAGCCATACAAACAGCAGTCAAAATAGCCTACAACTATACTGAAGTTAAGAAAAGGATAATTACCCTGCTTATCTTCTCTGACTCCTAAGCTGCGATAAGAGCAGTGGCCAGTCCAATACCCACCCCAATACAGCACATCGTTCAAGAAATATTCGAGATCAACTAGAAGCTAAAAGAAAGAAACATCAAAAAAATCCTTGAATAGGTACCAAGATACCAGGAAATTGAAGGAAATGAGAAAGTAGACCAACTAGCAAAAGCCAATTCTGAAAAACTAGAGCAGAAATAAGCAAAAAGCCAAGAAATGAAATGGGGAATTACAAGGTCAATGATCCAGAGGGAAACCAAATATCAGATATGGAAATACTTCGAATAGTATGCAGGAAAACCCATTGAAAAGGAAGTTAACCCCTATATTGTAATGGATAAATACCAAGTATCAAGGGCCTTCCAGTTCTGAGTCAGCTACTATAATATCCCAAACCTCCTCTACTACAACTGAGAAAGCAATTACTGTATTTGTGGTGAGCCACAGACAGTACAGTACTACCTCCTCAAATGCAAAAGAACAAGTGAATTATGAATGGTATACTAAGGAAAGGACCTAGAATACATCTTATACTGGGACCTAGACCTATGGAAAAAACTTGTCAAAAAAGGACTAGGAAAACCCCCAAACCAAAACCAACAACCCCCTCCCCCTATGATAGTGTTAGTAGAAAGAGCAGGATAGTAGTATGTCATGAACCATGGTCATGTACTTCCATATTTTCTATATTCTCCTTATATTTCCTATTGTGAGTGATGTTCTTTAGAATTCTGCATTACAAATCATGAAGTATCATGCAGTCATGTATGGTCAGTCATGTTTAGCTGTCTGCCTTACAGAGGTTATGAGAATAGTGTTTAGATTAAATGACATATGGGAAAGGGTCATGTGGACAAAACAGGTTTTACAGAGACTACTCTAGAAGGGAGGTAGTCCTCTTGGCAGTTAGTATATAAGGAAAGGAAATCAGCGCAGTCTTGTATTTTCCTTTCTTTCTTCTTTATGCAGTATCTTGAGTATACACCATAGGAATAAAAGAGTTATTCCCACAAACCTTGAGCACATCGTTATCTTGCTCTATGTGTACCTCTTGAATTCTCCAAAGAGTTATGTATCTTCTTCCATCCTGATTGACCCCCAAACCCTGATATAGACTGAAAATCAGTTGTATCGGTGAAGGAGTTATCCTTTACACTATACTATATTACAAAGAAATCACCATTGAAGAAGATACATGAGAGTTCAGGTAACATTGGATGTTATCCCTAGTCAACTGGAACTTCCAAGAAGACATACCCCAGTTTACTATCAAGGAAATTACCAGGTTACTACAAGATAAGAACCTGCTTCCTCTAGAATAACCCAAAGACCTTCAAATTCCACCTTCCAGAAGAGGAATTGTAAAGTCTATTTTAACCCAGAGGTCTAGGCTAGGCTAGTATAGAGACTAGCATCATCAAAGGTATTTCCTGAGAGACCGGCAAAAGCTCAGAAAGTTTAGTGCAGTAAGTGTGGTTGGAAAGTCAACCTTATCGACCACCACCTATACTGCAAAACTAGGGAGTAGCAGGAACTTAAGAAGGCAACCAGGCTATAATGGAAAAATAGTTTCTGTATTAGAAACTGTGATAGGTAAATCCACAGATTCTTCTGTAAAGACTATCGCTGTGATGACCATTGGGACAATAGAATCTACTTCAACTACTGAGTACCAGATACCACAAGTAGTAACAGTCACCACAGACCCAGGGAAAGTAGCAGTACTATGCTTGTACTTGTAGTCAGATACTGATGCTGTAATAGCAAGTTTTCTGCTAGATGAGGAATTGGAGGATGCTGCCCTCAAATTCCTAGAACATCTTAGGAAATTCAAGGTTGACAACCTTATAGTTGAAGTCACTATTCTCCTAGACACAGCCAAGATACCAGGAGAGTGAAGATAAGATTGTTCTCTATCTGTATAAGGATGATCTTATTGTGCTACATCAGAACCACCCTGTAACTCTAGTCCAGCCTAGCAAACTCAGAATCCTCCTACTCACCATCGTAGACCCTAGTATCGATGAGTTCCTAGCAGCAAAAAGGAATAGGCATTAGTCAATGTCTACCAAGGAAAAGCTTCTAGACCCACCTGAGGATTTAGCAGAGATATATAATATCCCAGGTCTAGAGGAGCTAAAGTTCTACCAAGACATCTACAACCTCAATAAGACCTAAGCTATTACACAGTACTAAAGGATCAGAGACTAGATTAGAGAACACTATAATTCCAGTGTTGATCAGGAGTAGGAGATTGAGGACCTAAGACAACAGCAAGTTGCAGATCAGCAATAAATTGAAAACCTCAAAAAGGAAAGGGTACTAGAGAGTGAGCAACTTAAGCAACTAAGACAAGAATGAATAACACTCCAATTGCAGGTTGATACCCTACAATAAGAATTGGAAGAGGAGCAACAATAGGTACGAGAAATGTGTAGGCTAGCAAAGCTTAAGGACCCTGAAGTATTTGATAGAAAGGATTGTACCTAGCTAGACCTATTTATCACTAGGTGTCTAGATACCTTCGAGGTTAATAGAGATAGGTTTAAGGATGAAGGCCATAAAATCAAATAGGCAGCATCATTCCTGAAGGGATTAGCATAAAAGTAGTATAATGCCAGCAGCCTGAAAAACTCCAAGAATGAAAGAGCACATAAGGAAATGTAGTCAGCCTTTGACAAAGCCTTAAGGAAAGCATATGATGATCTAGATAAGGATAATACTGCTTACCAGCAGTTGGAAAACCTCAGGCAGAAGAGGAATATGTCTGAGTATTGTATAGACTTTAATGGTCTCATCTTTAATGCTAATCTACCTAAAGATAATAGGATGAAGATACTCCTATTCAAGAAAGGACTAAAAGGAAAAGTCCATAAGGCCCTGGCCTACCAGGTGGACCTCCATAAGATATACTGAGAGTTCACAGAACTATGTATCCAGTTAGAAAGTCAACTTGAGTCAATCCTGAAAAAGGAAGAGAAACCCACCAGCAAGCCCTAAAAGGAAAAAGAAAAGATCACTCAGGAAGAGAGGGATAGCTGCAAGAATAAGGGCTTATATTTCAATTGTAGAAAAGAGGGACATTATACCAGGAACTGTCCAAAGAAGGAAACCAGCAAAGAGTCAAAGACCACTAGCACAAAAGTGGTAACCATTACAATTCAGTCAGGAAACTCTAAGAGTTAGAACTAGATATTTCTCTAGCTCTGAGGAAACCATAGGGGAAAAGCCTTACCTAGAAAGTTGCTAGAACAGAAAAGTCATGAATGTGTTCAGAAGGTGAACATTTGATAGTCCAAGAAACATTGAATAACACTATAGAGTGTTATGCCCTATTGGATACAGGGGCAACCAGTTTTGCATTTATAGACAAAATATTTGTATAGAGAAACGGTTTGGATATGTCAAAGTTAAAGGTTCTAAGAACCTTAACAGTCATCGATGGAAGATAAGCAAGTAGCAGAAAAAACACCAAGGTCACTAAAGTGGAAATCTAGGTTAGACGAAGGAAATAACAAGTGTTGTTCTATATCATGAAGTTAGCAGACTATCCTATCCTATTATGATTGCAGTGGCTACAACACCATCAAGTGCAATTAAATTTCAGGAGAAATCAGCTCACCTTCCTGGAAGAGGAGGGGAGAAGTGAAATCGACATTACTACTATTAGATCAGCACCCTTTAAGAAAATGGTAACAAAGAAAGACAGTAAGCTGTATACCATCAGTGTTATAGAGTCTACTAAGGGAAGGGAGGCACTAGAAATAATACTGCTAGAGAAGTTATTACCAGAAGAGTATCATGAATATTTACATATCTTTGACAAAGAGAAAGCATATGCTTTACCACTACATCGAAAGATCGATCACAAGATTCCACTGATTGAAGGAGGTGAACCAACATGGTTACCTACTTTTAGACTATCAGAGGTACAGCTGCAAGAGATAAGGAAGTACCTCAAACAAAATTTAGTGAAAGGATTTATCCAGGAGTCATAGTCTCCAGCTGGGGCATGTATATTATTTTTGAAAAGGAAGGATAGATCACTCCGACTATGTGTGGATTATCGAGGACTTAATAAAATCATGAACAAAAATTGCTATCTATTAGTGTTAATCCTAGAAACATTGGAATGGTTGAAAGAGGTAAAGATCTATACCAAGTTAGATCTGAGACAGGCATACAATTCAGTCAGAATTGCAGAAAGTAAGGAATGGAAGACTGCATTCTACACT
Organism: Phymatotrichopsis omnivora; assembly: GCA_016880775.1. NCBI lineage: Eukaryota > Fungi > Ascomycota > Pezizomycetes > Pezizales > Rhizinaceae > Phymatotrichopsis > Phymatotrichopsis omnivora. Next base: position 12,348 of record JABYPW010000838.1, read on the forward strand.
AGGTATAGTCTTTATGAGTATATGGTTATGCCTTTTGGTCTCATGAATGCAGCAGCAACATTCCAAGCATTCATTAACAGCATCCTAAAAGATCATTTGGACATTTTCTGTATTATCTATCTAGATAACATATTGATCTTTTCAAAAAGTCTAGAAGAGCATATCAGCTATGTGCAAACAGTTTTGAAAAAACTAGGGGAAAACAAAGTTTATTGCAAACCTGAAAAGTGCGAATTCCATGTCACAGAAACAGAATTCCTCAGATATATCATCTACCTAGAAGGCATTGCCATGGACAACAAGAAGGTAGAAGCAGTACTAGGATGGGAAACACTAAAGTTTGTAAAGGATATTCGAATGTTCCTAGGATTCACAAACTTCTACTGAAGATTCATCAAAGGATACTCAAGAGTAGTATCACTGATCACAAAGTTATTGAAAAAGGACCAAAAATTTGAATGGATGAAGGAGGTAAATGCTGCTTTTATAAGTCTTAAAGAAGCTTTCACATCAGCACCAACCCTGAGACACTTTGACCCAGTAAAACTGGTTATTGTGGAAATAGATACATCTGATCATCTGGCAGTGGGCATCCTTTGCTAGAAATTCCAGCATGAGGATGGAAAATAAGTTTTGCACCCAGTGGTATACTTCTTTAAGAAGTTTAACCTGGTACAGTACAACTACCCTGTGCATGATAAGGAATTGTTAGCAGTTATTCTCATATTCTCAGAATAGGAACAGCATATTGCATACTCAAAATCCCTAGTTCAAGTGATAACAGATCATAAAAACTTAGAATACTTTATGACTAAGAGAATATTGAATCACTTACCAGTAAGGTGGTCTAAGTTCCTATTAAGGTTCAACTTCCAGATATGCTATTGACTAGGGAAGCAGGGAGGAAAACCTGATTCTTTAACTAGAAGATCTAGAGATCTTCCAAAGGAAGGGGATGAATGTCTCTCTTATCAGGAATAGATGATCATCTAACCCTACCACTTGGACCCTGTATTACAAGTGAGCTCACAGCTACATGTCCTCTTAAAAATGGTAGAAGTAGAGAGAAATCAAGATTTTGAGGAGAAAATCAAAAGGTCTTATAACAAGGACCCTGCCATAAAGTCTATCCTATAGGCCCTGCAGAAAAGAGAAAAGTCTTCAAGATATGCGGAGCTATCAGATTATGCGATCAGGCAAGGATTGTTATTGTATAATAACCTAGTTAACATCCCTGATGATCTAGACCTAAAACTAGAGGTACTCTGACAGAACCATGATTATATAGCCCCTAGATACCCTGGAAGAGCCAAGATATATAAGTGGATAATAAGGAAATATTTTTGCCCAAAATTAAGGAAATACATCAGCTGATATATCAGCTATTATGAAGTATACATAAGAGCGAAACCTGCAACACATGCACCCTTCAGCACTTTGAAGCCCCTGGAAATAGCTGAAAAACCCTGGAATTCTATATCTATAGACTTTATAATGGGATTACCAACAAACAAGAAATATGATGCAATCCTTGTAGTAGTGGATCACCTGACCAAAATGGCACACTACATCCCTACAATTGAAAGAGCAACAAGTGAAGATGTAGCAATCCTGTACCTACATCATATATGGAAACATCATAGATTACTAAGGGATATTACCTCTGATTGTAGTACCCAATTTGTTTCAGAATTCTGGAAATCCCTGTACAAAGTTTTGAAGATGAAGAGCAATCTCAGTATGGCCTACCACCTATAGACAGATGGTCAAATAGAAAGAACCAACTCACTTCTAGAACAATATCTGCAGATTTATTACCATTATCAGCAGGATGATCAGGCACCCCTACTTCCCCTTGCAGAGTTCAGCTACAACAACCAAGCGTCAGCAACTACGAAAGTTAGCCCATTCTATACAAACTATAGTTACTACCTATACTGTGTGATAGACATAGACCATAGGCAAAGGTCAAACATCCCTAAGAGTGTCAAGTATCTTGCTACCTAACTACACGAAGTACATGACTTATACAGGGTAGAAATCAATTATGTATAAGCCAGTCAGAAGGAAGTAGCAGATTAGTCAAGAAAACTAGCACCTGTAATAGAAGTTGGAGAAAATGTTTAGCTAAATGCTAAGAACCTACACACTTAGAGGCCGTCCAAGAAACTTTATCACAAAAGACTTGGTCCATTCAAAGTTCTAGCAAGAGTCAGAACTCAACCATATAAACTCAAGCTTCCTTACTCTATAAAGATCTATATAGTCTTCCACATCTCTCTACTAGAACCAACAAGCAAACATGAACTAGTCTAAGGCTATTGAAATCCTCTACCTCCTCTGATTGTCATTGAAGGAGATTGAGAGTATGAGGTTGAGAATATTCTCGACTCTAAACACATTTGAGGTGGCACTCTTCACTACCTTGTCAAATTGGTCAGCTACTCCAAGCCTACATAGGAGCCTTCCCAGTACCTTGAGCACTACCAGGAGCTCATCAATGAGTTCTACCACCACTTCCTTAGCAAGCCTAAGTTATGATGTAGATGAGGAAATGACAGAGGTCTCCCCATCTCCTACTATGGTCATACCTATTTTTGACCAGTATAGATGAATTTGCACCTCCCCTGAAGACAGTACAGTGAAGGAGGAACCCATTAAAAACCCTCCAGCATTATGTCTTAAGACCATCACAAACCAGAGTTAGGCTCCAGTCTTATCCAAGGGAAAGCCTAAACCCAAGGAGCCACCGCTTTACACTCCCTAGCTATAGCTTACCTTGAACTAGCAGTTCTAGCAATGGGAGGAATAGGTGTTACCACCTATATCCCCTATATCACCACTTGGTTCACAAGTGGTCAAGGTGGACCCTGAAAAGCCTTATTGGCAGTATACGCCAATATTGAAAGTATCTGCCAGTCCTAGTGGATACACCCTGCTACCATTACCAACAGTTCCTATTGATCCTAGCTCCTGGAGATCAAGGAGGAGCACCAACTTAAGGCACCACCAGAAGTTAACAGAGATTTAGCAAGGTGCCAGTATTACCCACTGATGCCCCTATATATATAAATTAGAAATCTGAAGGAAAGATTGCGCTAGATAATGGAGAATGTAAGAGATGACCACCTGATACAACAGGTATCCCTAGCTGTCACAGGAGTTCCAGCTTGAAGAGGGGGATACTGTGATGAACCATGGTCATGTACTTCTATATTTTCTATATTCTCCTTATATTTCCTATTGTGAGTGATGTTCTTTGGAATTCTGCATTACAAATCATAAAGTATCACTCAGTTATGTATGGTCAGTCATGTTTAGCTGTCTACCTTGCAGAGGTCATTAGAACAGTATTTAGATTGAATGATATATAGGAAAGGGTCATGTGGACAAAACAGGTTTTACAGAGACTACTCTAGAAGGGAGGCAGTCCTCTTAGCAGTTGGTATATAAGGAAAGGAAATCAGCATGGTCTTGTATTTTCCTTTCTTTCTTCTTCATGCAATATCTTAAGTATACACTATAAGAATAAAAGAATTATTCCTATAAACCTTCAGTACATTGCTATCTTGCTCCATGCACACCTCTTGAGTCCCCCAAAGAGTTGTATATCTTCTTCTATCCTGATTTACCTCCAAACCCTGATACAGACTGAGAATTAGTCATATCACTGAAGGTGTTGTCCTTTACATAGTGACAAGGGAATACCGGAATAGAAAGAAAGTGGTAAAAGAAGGAGAAATGCTATACGGAAATTGGTAGAGGATCTCTTTTGTAAGGGGTGAGGAAGCGAGGGCCCAGTTAAAACATTACTGGTGTCTTTTTCCCATCACCCTAGACAAAACGCTGAGTAGTAGTAGGTACTAATGAGTGTGATGGCGGTGGAGGCAACTAGGACTTGCCTCTAAGGGGTCTACTTATGTATCAACGAAGGCCAGTAAATGCAGCAAACCTTTTAAGGTATAAGTACCCTAGTAGTTCTAAGGAAGGTAATCAACGGTTCAACCTGAGGTCAGCTTAAGCTAGTCCATGGACTCCTCAGCCTATTGCCGTGTCTACCTATGTACATTCGGGTATGCTTAGGATATCACACTTAGACCTAAAAAAGGTGGGGGAGGCACGTTTAACCCTAAAGTGGGAGCTACTGAACCTATGTTATATGCTCTTAGTTGAGCGTGACGCCCTGGTTCTTTAGCATCAAAGTTGCTTAGGGAAGTCCAGATAGTAAGGATCTCTTTTGTAAGAAACTTGGAAGGTTATAGATTTGTTCTTAATTTTCTTTTTCTTTTTTCCTTTTTTTTCTATTTAGGCAGTGTCAAGTCATCTTTCTTCTTTCGGTTATGTCTTTGCTTTTGAATAAGTGTAAACGCTGTGCTAGAGGAAGTAAAGATGTAAAACTATAGTATAGGGAAATTTATAGACTCTCTTTCTTCTTCACCCAGTATCTTAAGTATATAATATAGGAATAAAGAGTTTTTCCTACAAACCTTTAGCACATTATTGCCTCACCCTATACATACCTCTTTAGTCCTCCAAAGAGTTATGTATCTTCTTCTCTCCTAATTTACCCACAAACCCCGATACAGACTAAGGATCAGTTGTATTGCTGAAGGACTTGTCTTTTACATTAATAGCTACTTTTGTTTATTTAGAGAAGGAGATTATGGCCCTTATACCAGTAGATAAAGGTACATCCTAACACTCCTATATATATAACTATGTCTTTGCTCTTAATTGAGTGTACATGCCATGTCTATACAATAGTGACTGATAGGAAATCAAAATCCTATAGCCATTATACCATGTAAGCTAATGGAAGTAATGTAGTTAATTTTGTTGTTAAGGGCTATAAAAACTATCATGATTAAGTTGCTAATAGCTGCTGTTAAGGTAGGAAGGTTAGTGATCACCTTTTCAGAGAGAAGTGCTAAAAAGGTAGCAAGTTACCACTAGTGTCTCAAGAGTCTAATAAGGAGGGTAAGGGGGAAAAGGGCTTCGTAGGTAGTCTGTAGGAGAGTATAAGATAGTAGGTAATCAGGTGCTAAGGAGATAGGAGTAGGTTCTTTACCCTTATTACATTTAGGAGTTTAGGTAGGGGTGAAGTCATTATTAGCTATTTGGACCTCTAATTCTGACTAGGCTATATCAGTAGTTTAGAATCAGACTAGTAAAGGTCTAAAGATTACTCTTCTTAAGGCTTTAAAGTTATGTCTAGAATCTTCTACTTCTTTTCTCATTTGCTGAATTATCTGTCTAGCTCCTGGTCCTATTAGTTTATACCTATTACAGTTCCACGGTACTACAGACTTGCACGATGATAGAATAGTACCTTGAATGCAATCAGTAAGTGTTATACCCATCACAGCTACTGGGCTCTGCCTACCTTGTGTGACTCTAACTTATTGGTTTACATGTGATACCTCTGGTGCAGTGCCACTGGTCTGATGACCTATGACACAATACCCATGTGACCACACATAATCGGAACATCGGCATATCATACAAAGACTTAGCCACCCTTGTAGAATGGGTGGCCTGACCGATCGAGCCAGTCATCGCAAGAGGACATGACACGTCAGAGGTTATGGCAATCCGTTGCTCATACATTGCTAATCTTTGCCTGTCAGAGATCCGGACTCTTCAAGGCCATACAAGATTATAGATTAGTGATTGGAATATTTGTCATGGATAACCTGTTGGGTTCTATTTCCTTCTATTTCCTTAGTCATCTATGAGTCATTTCTTAGGTTACAATTGGTATATAAATGTGGGCTGTTGGATGCTCCTTTACCGAGGCTTCTTCGCACCTTCAAACTACCCCCTACATTTTAGTTCTCAGCTATTAGTATCTAAACGCATCGACAAACATCGTGACAATGTCGCGAAGTTCAAAGCGACCCCAAACCCCCTCCCTAAATCCCCCCCCTCAAGAGGCAAGGGACGAAGCCGCCACCATGAAAGCAATGTTCTCCTCATTCGAGGCGTCCGGCATCTCCCCCGCTGTCAAAAACGAACCTGGAATGGGCGACGTTATCTCAATGCACACCGCACCTCTCATCGGCGACCTATACATTAGATACCGCGACCTCCAATTCTACACCCAAACCCTTCCGTCTCTCCTGGCCTCAGTCAACAAAATCCAGGAGGCGGTCACCGCTATCGCTGCCGGCCAACAGTCGCTTGAAGCCCGCTTTGACGAACTCGAGGCTATCACCACCCGCAACACCACTGCTACAGCTTCGGCTAAGGCAGGCCCCACTGAAATCGACCTCGCCCTTTCTGATTCCATCAAAAAGCTACAGTCAGAAACGTCCGAAACTGCCAAAGCAGTGAAGAAGATCTCTTCTTCCCTTACCTCTCCCACTCCCACTGTGCCACAAGTGGCACCCCCTACTGCTGACACCACCTGGGCCCAGGTAGTGAAGAAAACCAAAGGCAAGGCCACAGCCACGCCACAACCGACTGCTACCACCCCTCCCACCCTGAAGTATCCCACTAAGCGAGAACGGGAAATCATTGTCAATCTCGAGGGCGAAGTCCCCAAGTTTAACCCTATCGCTATTCGGGATGCTGTCAACTCTGCACTGGTGGAGAAGAAGGCCCCGTCTGCCTGCCAAATCTGCTCTGTCCGAAAGGCTGGAGCCAGCACCGTCTTCCTTTCCATAATGGAAAACATAACTGCCCAGCAAGTCCTTGCCTACAAGCCCACAGTCGAAGAGGCAGTACGCAAGTTCTTCCCGACCACCACCGGCCTCCGCCGCAACTTCTTGCAGAAGAAGTACATCGTGCACAATGTGCCAACCCCTGTCCTGAACACCTCCGAGGTCGAACACATGTCGCTTATCTGAAAGGAGATCGAGACATACAACCACGGAGTCATCCTCACCCAAACCCCTCGCTGGCTCGCTTCGAAGGATAAGCTTGTCAGCAAACCCGCATCCTCGATTGTCATCACTGTTGTGGTGAACAACAACCACTACCGCATCTCTCAAGGCCTGACCATTCTGAACAAGAACCGCCGGACCGATCCCTACATCGCCTTCTCTAAGGCTACGCAATGTTCCCGCTGCTGCCGCTTCGGTCATCACCAACTGAAGTGCACCTCATCTCCCCGCTGCCGCCTCTGTGCTGGACCCCACGCTATATTCGAACACTTCTGTGGTAACGCAGAATGCAAATGCCGAGGACGACAATGCGACCATACGGTACTTAAGTGTGTGAAATGCGATGCCGCCCACCCTGCCAACGATCCCCTCTGCCCTGTTTATCTGAAAGCTCTGGCCGACAGTAACAAGCGAGTGGAGAACCTGCGTGCCGTGATGGAAGAGGGAATGGAGACTTAGGGCCCCTTGGTATTTCATCTCTTTTTTCTGCTTTTGTGCTTCCCTTTGTGTAAGAGTTTCGTGAGTTTGACTTGTGTTTTCTCTGTTGTCTTTTTCTCTTTTCCATTTTCTTTGGTTGGAGTCTTTTGCTTGTACCTCGATTCCTTCCAGTTATTGTAAGGTTCGCCTCGCTAGAGACGGGAAAGGGGTTCCCCAGGCTTTTCTTTTTCCTTTTCGCTTAAAGTTCTTCTGCTGTCTTGACGTGCTGGGTGGTCGCTTTTGTGCCGGTCGCGTTTTCTTTTTGGTTTTTACTTTCCCCCGCCGCTCTTTCCTTCCCGCCCCATTTGTTCTTTAGTTTATTGCGTGTAAGCGAGGAGGATTCGGGAACAAACCTGTATTTTATCTAGTAAAACCGTAGGCTGCGCTACCGACATTAGGTCGGCTGTCTTCTACCTCCGTCATAGCTTGACATAGCTGCAAGCGGAGGTTCTTTAGACGACCCCTAGCGGGGTCGTAAAGATAAAATAAAAATCAATTTCCCCCCCCCCC